>JANVFT010000146.1:0-73803 GCA_028011325.1 Lentinula lateritia | reverse complement strand
ATTCTGTCAAGGGCGTTTGTCTCAATCTGTCCCAATGGGATCAGTATCCTCTTCTTCCCTTCTTCTTTCCTTCAAGCATTTTCACCTCAATGGGCCCGCTTCCAATATGATGAAGGTGCCACACAGTTTCATGGTCCCTAGCTCAAAGAGACCTCATAAGAACTTAGGCTCCTATCTCTTCCCCCATAATGCCTTTCTCACTCGTGCGCTGTGTATCTTGCGAAGACGCCGAGATAAATCAATTGCAGCGACGAATGGCAGCCGCTTTAGACGAGGCTGACAATCTTCGAATCGAGCTCGATGCTTTAGCAAAGCGCCTCAAACTACGCGATGAGGTGGATATCCTGTTACCGATTGATTGCGTATATCTCTAATTTTTTGTTAGACAGAGCTTCGTTTGCGTCTGGCCAAACAGAAAGCTCTGTACGTGCAAACGGTCGTTACTCTGAAGGAAACCATGGCGGATAATAGGCTTCTGCAAACGGAACTTCTGCGTTTGCGAGAAACTAGGAAGTGATTAGTACGTTGTCGAAACTCCTCCGCTCCATCGCGGTCCTCAGTCTGTCTTCATCTTCTTAGACTGGTGAATCAGGAGCGCACGGTATCCCTGTCCCTGACGTATGAGAGTATGCGTCGCCAGCTACATTTCTCATAATTGCTGCATGTTTGTATCCAAAAAAACTTTTCGCCATCGGCGCATGTATACCATATCTATCATGATCAGAACCTGATTTATCCAGTTTTATTATTTCAAGTTATCTTCAACATGACTATGAATGTTTGAGAGCTTGTGACCTGACAGCATGCGCATGCATATTAACATGCATGATTTAATAAGAGAATTCCATTCTGGCGCCATCTGAGCATCGCACGGGTCCCGACGCTCCCGAGGCACGAGTCCTCATAGGTCCTCATGTTGAGATCAGATGAGAATTCTTTCTGGACCCTGTTCATTCTCATTTTGACGATTAATCACAGATTACAGATATCTGAACCCTTTCTATGCTGCAACGCCTCGTTTTTGACATGTGTTCCCTCATTGGGGATGTCTGGAAGGAAAAAATTCTAGGCATTTCCACTAGCCAACAATTACTTGCCTCAGGAAACTGACTGCTGGAGCAATGAACCCTTCCTATATCCAGATGGGCGTAATAAACTCGCCAACTGATACCGTCAATGCATTATCCTTTACGATCGATGGACGTTATTTGGCCAGCGCCAGCGACGACAAGACGGTGCGGGTTCATGATATAGAACGTGGGTTGTCAAATGTTGGGAACACAAAGGCGCCTCCCCCTACACTGCTGTCGCGTGGAAAAACAACATCCTATTTATCGGTGATGAGGGAGGGGTGGTTATGTGTTCTTATCCCACCTTGGTGAGTTCCATTTTACGGTGGTTCGATTATATCTGAACGCGAACCGTAGAATGGCCACATCGACGAGCAAGTGAGGTCATACACGAAGCCTCTTCACCTGTCGCGGTTATGGAAATCAACGAGAGTGGTGATCGCCTCCTTGTCTGTGCGGGTGCCGACGTTTTACTTTTCAAGAAACACAGTATGCTTTTTACCTTGAATGCTTGTATGCTTCTTCATGAAAGTCATAGGTTCCGGAGCATGGCGATATACAGACCGCCTGCCACGCCCTGCATTTGGTGAGACTGAGAATTTTGTCCGACCTCCGACTCTAGCGACAGGCGTGCATTTCCTCAAGAATGATAATGAATGTCTTATTGGATATTATCACCATGGGTTTTGGTGAGGGGAACACTCTAAATTCAATGCGGACCTACTAGTAATATCATGTATTGTAGGAAATGCGACATTAATGCTTGGGAAACCACTTGCATTTGGGGTCCAGACGAAAAAATGTACGTTCTCTCCTTCTTCAAGGCAGTCAGTAGCTCAGGACTTTTGTAGAGGGACTTCAGCTAAATCACCGGACTCGACTTCATTGGTGGCGACAAATATACGCAGTGGTCTGGATTGGTTCAGGAACACGTCTCAAGACTTCAAGAAAATCAGTACTTAGGACTTAAATCCAATATTCCTCTTCTCACTCTCTTTATCAACGAAGGACATGCGGCGATAATGGGTACAACCAAGGGATACGCCGTGATATTTGACGCAAAACACGGGCGAAGAATCCAGACTTTGAAGCACGGAACGGGTGAGTCTGGCAGAAATGCATGAATTTTTTTGCCAATTTCCTCGCCTTTAGACCAGTCGTGGGTTACAGCCTTGGTGAGTATTCACTGCTGCTTCTGTTCAACCTTCATTAATCCATCCCCAGGCTTATGTCGAATCTGTGCCACGTCGTCGTCGAATGATTGCCACTGGAGATGGTAATTGTGGGCAGCACACACAAATCTTACTGTGGATTGAAGACAAGGGTACTCCCGCCAAGGTTCCTAGCAAGTTGTGGGTTGCTCTACCGAGACTTGTAGGGTGCGTTCCTAGTATACATGACTACGTTAATGAAACAGTATACAGGTCGCCGTAATTGTAACCGTTTGCCGTATAATTCTCGTAGCAATGGGTATAACTTTCGCATTATTGCTGTTATTCCCCTCAAAATGGTCAGTGGACGATGTTTCGAAGATGCTAAGATCTCCTTCCTCCGCACCTTCCTCTTCCTCCGCATCTTCCTCCGCATCTTCCTCTTCCGTACCTCCTTCCCCTTCCCCGTCACCCGGTGGACACTCACTTCAGAAGACAAAATTCAAAGAAATACTGGACAATTTGGGAGAGGTAATCCTGGTATGCGTCAGTTGAATCATTGGAATCTGTCAACTGATTCAGTTCGGCCTTAATAGCTGTGATGCAAGGGCCATAGTCCTTCTAGAGTAGTTGTTTGTAATCTTCGCATATTCACCGCGAATGCACGGTGTTGTTCAAACACGATGAATGTTCAACGGCAATGAATTCAGTGAAGTCAGTATATGTAATTGCAAGAATAGATATTTGTCAATGTCTGCAGACCCTGATCATCCGTCCCTTACATTCATGAGAGCATGACCGATCGAATAACATGTTATTCGGCTTTTGTACACTGCTGATAGTCGCAAGTATCCTGTTTGGCAATACACCGTACTCTACTTAGTGTCCTCCATCATACCCATATGTTCGTGCATGATCACTCCCAAAGTAGTTCCATCTCTACCTCCTGCTCATCAACCCTATCTTCGAAGATGCTGCCTGTTTGGATAGTGTCCAATTCATTTGATGCAACTGCTTGCTCTTCCTTATGAAGCTCATCATCCTTGACCCAAGGAGCAGCCCCAACCACGTACGCGTACGTTAAACGAATCTGTACTTGGCTTGATTAAAAAATCGAGTGTACAAAATTGCAACTTCAACTTACCAGCTCGATGATAGTTTTGATGATTAGCGCCAAACCGAGGAACAAGCAAAAGACAAGTCCCATTATGATGGTCAGCGTCCCCGCGTTATCCTCTAAGAAGTTGGAAAGCTCAAGAGAAGGTGGCGGCGGGTCGGTAGAGGTACCGTCGGTGATATAAAATGCAAGGATGATTTCGCGAAAAATTACGCGTGCAAGTGAAGTATTGGTTGAGGTAAACATGGGTTGAGAGGAGTAGATATAGAAAATATGTGGGGATTTTAGTTTCCGAGTCTTTAAACAGCGCAAGTTAGAGCATTCCATTGATCGATGACTCGGGAGTGATAAGCCTGTGTGTTGGCCGGGTGTTGGACCGTGGAGAATACGGCAAGCTACAGCCATAATACCAATGGGGAAAATCAATTCCGACCTAGTTCGAAATCAAAAGAGGAATCATGACTCTGTTTTCATGTTTCAAGTTTCATTCAGGCCTCACCTTGAGCATGAGGTTGTGTGACAATGTTCATGACCTAGAACATGCTGGATTAACAATTGGTATGATCATGATCTCTGGGGACCCAGATGAATTTCTAGATAATAATGGAAGAGGTTTTTTGGAGCCGGATCTCCATGGTACAGCGATGTCATTTTTTGTAAAGGGATATCTTCAATTCGAGCAAATCTATGGTTCCAATTGCATTCGAATTTCACTGTTTATTGATGGCTTCCATTCAGTGCTATTCAGTGGCACTGATCATCCACTTCCTCAAAAGGAACTAACGAAGTCTATAATGGAGATCTGGCGATCAGATCGGCTGTTATTCGATCAAGATCTAAGTGGCTGAACAAGTATACGCTGGGTATAATTGCTCCTAGCTGAACGTATCCAAAGTCGAAATAGATTTCGCCTGGAGAGGCAGAGGATTCAGGAATACATCGACAGAGAACGCGAAGGGGAAGGGGAAGGGGATAAACTTGCGTTATCAATCCAGGGTCGAGCGACTGGTTTAGGAACATGCTTTTTGATCCCTTTCATCCATTTCTGTCAAGCTGTGGACGTGTTTTTGTCCAAGGTCAAGTTTGAATCGAATTTGAGGCTTCTTTCCGGGCGAAATTTAACACAAGGTGAAGATAAATCATAGTCCGGAGCATTTTTACAAGTAATTTCTATGTATGGGGTTTGAAAATTCAAAACGAGGTGCGCGTAGAATAAAACCGCTTCGTAGAAGGAAAAACCTGCTTTTTAGAAAATATAAAAATATTCTGGATATAAGCTCGTGTTCAGAGCATGTCTTGCCTATAAATGGGAGAAAAACGACGATTCTCCTCACATTGAACCCTCATTAGCTATCAGCATCAACACCAGAAATTTTCCCAATGCCTTCTAGTCGAGCTGCTAGATCTTCGAGGAGTGCGAGCCGCTCCTCTACTAGTCGCGGTCGTCAGCGTTCGGCTTCCATCCATACATCGTGGGGACCGTTGCTGAATGGGAATATCATGCCATGGCGAGAAGAGGATAAGGTAGGCTACGCAATCCAATACTGTCGTGCTATTCATTGACGTTGACTTATCAGATCGATGGAAAGACATTGGGATTATTCTTCGGACGTGATGATGCAATCCCTGAACAGAAACGTTTCGATTCCATCATTTCTCGCGAAGACAACAGCCGTTTCATCGAAGTGCAACGAGCCTTCAAGTTCGATTATTATGCCGACTTCTACCAGACGAAGGTAATTGTCGGAAGTCGCAAGTATTATGTCGCAGGAACCTTCAATCGAGAATCAGGGGAAGTGAATACGTCTCTGGAGTCTTATGGATACAACAAAGATTTCGCGGGGGACGTTGCCATCTTCTTTCATTCGAAATATAATCCCGAGAGATTCCTCGACTATCTTCTGCGATACATCGATGCGAATGAAAGAGAGATCGCGATTCGTCGTGTGATTGCTGCGTGAGTAGATTCGATCCGTCGTTTTTTGGCTCGAACTCAACGATCGGTGTGGCCTAGCTTTTGCAAGAACGTCAAAGATCATGTCGAGAAGGGCACAGCCCTCAGACGTGTAGTCAGAGGGTAGGTAAATTCGCGGCCCATAGCCTTCACTCTATCTGCTTCCCTCGCATACGCCCCGGAGGCCTACGTCTCAATTTCCTTGATTATGTCTACCTTTTGCCTCTTTCGCCTCTTGTTCGCTTAACTACCACATAATATGCTTCGTGAATCGTGAGTCTCATTTGAGTTTATCATGCTTTACCTTTATAACCGCTGCCAAAAGATGTTTTCCTTCATTTTATGCCCAATCAATGTTTCGTCCGTTTATGCCTACCTCATTATATGTTTTAGTCTTCTATCATATATATCGACCAATGTACTTAACTTTCATCCGATTCACCTTCTAGCCATTAACGGTGTTAATGCCCTTGTGTTTTCTGGTACATATTACTTTCGATACACGATTTGCGTTCTTGGACTGGTTCCGATTTATGATTCAATACGTGTTCTTCCTTTCGATCACTATCGCATCCTTTTATTTGCCTTGTAAGATGGACTGGTTCCGGTTTTTAACCTGGAACAATCCGTGTGAGACTGCGAGTACGAATTGAAGAAGATAATGACCAGACCACGTCACGATGTTAATCTTTTTAGCCACGTGATATTTTATATCATCTCAAGTCCTATCGTGCATCCAGCGCTCGACTACCTGCTTCCTTCTGGTTTAACTGGATACGAGGCTCGCCTACACTCTAATCCTCCTCAAAACTCTCGTCAGATCGCTACCTTACTAGGTGGCTTAAAAAGCGGTTTCAAGTTCAGTCTTCTAAGGAAAGAATTTCAGTCGGGCACTAGTCGAGGTTACAAATCGACGGCTGGTCTTGATGAGGAACATAACTTGTGGGCTATCATTATTTCTGTCCAAAATATGGATCGTAAGTGCATATCTGCTGCTTCTCCTCATTTTTTCTCAATTTCATCCTAGTAGTTACATGCCGTCTTGCGACCGTCGAAGGGACGGAAAGGACAGAAGGACTTACTTTACATGCAGTAATTGATACCGACGTTTTTACTTGCCTATGTCGCAAACCGTCCAATTTTCCCGAAATCCCTCCTTGACATCAACCTATAAATCTTAGTCCAAACGGAACGACGTTGCCCAATTTTTATAAGCCCCGCTGGATTGCGTCTTCAATTCCTTTCCTGGCATTTGCTCCGAGCAGCAATCCTTTCAAATTCCATTTCCTCAAATGCCTTGACTACGCTGTCGACAGTGTACCTATCGTGAAGGATCGCGATGGTTTCTACGTTCTTAGATCGTCGGAAGCAGCTGACTGGGACTCTTTGGAGAAAAATATGCGCGCGTTCCTTCGCGCATGTATGAGGGTAAACTCGTTGGCGATTCCTGAAGACTTTAGACTTTGGCCTTATCCAAACAACTATGGGTATCGTTTACGGTGGAGGACGGAGATGGATGCGCGCCATGCAGCCATGCGATCTCGTCTAGCCTTCATCCCTCTAATTGCTTGCACATCCTTCTTTCTTCACTTGCTTTATCATCTGGAAAGTGATTGGGTTGACCTTGTCGTTTCTGCCCTTGAACACAATGCCAGATTGCCTAGCATCAGTCCTTTTCTGAGCAAAAGGCAACAGGAATATGAAGAACTACGTCGAGGACCCTTTCCGACAAAATGGGAATGGAAAGAAAAACTGCAGCAGCAAACATCGATTAGCTCCGAATGGCTGGAATATTTTCATCAGATCCTGGATCTTCCAATGGTTGGAGCATTTGTAGATGTCCATACTTCCGGCTGTCTTCCCTGGATTCCGGTCTTCCTCAAAGCGAAAATTCCCCTGATGTTGTACTGGGGTTCTATCGATAACTGGTCAATCCCCACTACTCTAGATCGTCTGATTTGCACACCCAATTCCTCCATCATTAACACTCTAATTTCTGAGCAAAGGCCGTATCCACCACCTCCATTGCCCACAGAAGGACATATACCGCGCGAAGTCCCCACCAACAAACCTCGATTACGCTTGCCTCGTATCGATGGTGGAAGCCTTCCTCGTCCAAATGAGAGCCTTTTTGATTTCATCCAGCGTAGAGAAGTCTTCAGACTCAAAGTCATTACATCTGAGTCTCCCGCTGAACGTCAATCTCGTCTACAACGTGAGGAAAACGCTAGAAAGGATCGGCCTCCGGGTAGAAAAGGTGCTCGCGTCTACTACTGGGACTTAGTCGAGGGGACCAGGGTCCGGACCGCCGTGGGAAGGAGCAATTACGAGGATATATGGGAGAGGTATGGCTCGCACCAAAGGCGTTATGATTCTGTCGCTGATGAATGGGAGGTTTGCACTGACTTTGACCCTAATGACGCTCCTGATGATTACGGTCCAGACTCCGATGATGATTCGGACTGTTTCATCACCGTGCGTGCTCATATAGACGAGGAAACACATCACAATGATGGAGCCGTGTCCTCCCAAGCTTATCTTGCTCGCCTTCAATGCTCGAATAAGTTGACTCATTCTTCGATAGAGTTCCACGAGGCCATCGAAGATGTTGCTTACCATAGGTTCGGGTTTCTCAAGCAACCTTTCGCAAAAAATCGTGACATTGTAATCAAATTGCAAGTCTGGAAAAAGGTCTTAGGCCTCTTTGGCTGTGGACGTCGTCACGCAGTGCTTGAACTTGACGTTCATATCAAACTACAGATGTGTCAATTCATCACTAGATTACTAGATGCAGCGGACCTCCGACATGCACCCGAGGTGTATGACCTATCTTCTAGCAGTGTCATGCAGCCTCCGGTTCCCTTCGAAGTTGATACCCTGACTTCACGCAACGGTTGTTACTTCTTAATACAAGCAAAAGATGCCAAAGATGATGAAGAATATGTGATTGCCTTCCGCAGCGCCGCTACCATTATGGAAATCGCACGTCGGGGGTGGGGTCCTCGAACTGAGGACATCATCAAGTGTCTGATCGAAGAAGGTATTTCTTTCAACACACTCATGGCGAGCCACCCTCCTCGTAGATCCCTTTCCATGCCCTTCCGTAGACCTGCAATGCTAGGCTTCCGCCCCGTCGGATTTGTACCAACATTGCAAGACTATTGCTCCTATGAGCTTGTTCGTAATGATTTCTTGCGTTCGGCCAGAGGGCGTTCCGCGCTCCTAGCTGGAGGTATCATCGCCAGGTTAGCTCGAGGCATTGTCGATGTGAATGACGTCTACGATGGCCCAACCGGTCATGCTCTCAATGAAGGCGAGCAAGCATTGTGTGTCTGGGAAGCAGGTCAAGCTTGTGCATTTTGGGATGATAAACTCACTGATGAGGAGATGGATTTGATTTGTGGATCATATGAGGTTGCAACAGGTTCGTACTCTTTTCCTTCAAATCTGATTTTGATTCAGCAGTCCATGCACCTAGGTTTCTTTTCAAGGGAGGGTCAACAACAGACCGCGATAAAGTCTTGGTGGCCTCGTTCAGGTTCCTGGAGATCTTGTGGTCTCAATTGTGGTTATTGGTCAAGTGATGCAGAAGATTGGTTCCGAAACCGTTTGGACCAAATCTTAAAGTCTACGGTGCCAATGGCCCTGATGACGAGTCAAGAATGGCACGGGAGATTGAAGTTTCAACGGGCCCATACTCTTTCGAACAAAAATGATGGTTTTGCTGCAGAGTATCTGAAGACCAAGTGTAATTTACTGATTTAATACATACATACAACGATTCAATCTTCAATTGTTCTAATGAAATGAGAAACTGGTGTATTCAAAGAAATCGCAATTAGTAATGATGAAAGTTATCGATATGCATGATAATTCCATCACAATCAGAAACTAGTTAGCTTGTCAATTTGAATGATTATCATGTACGGTATATCTCTACAGCCTGATAATTACAGACAATGCTACATTCGCGATGTCTCCCATCACACAGACTATCCACCACATAATGGAAGTACATATGAAAGCACCAATAAAGATGATTGTGTCGACAACAAATGGTAGAAGCCCGGACCTCTTTTACCATGTCAAGGATTGCGTATGAATTCACAGCGAAATCTTACCTGATATCTGCCCTGGACTTGCCGGCCGTTGTATCGAATGAAAACAAGCAGCCCCACACTCAGAGCCACATGTCCAAAACATGCCAGTGGTTGATCACGAAACATGATTCTGATCTTCCAAAATGCTCGCACCAGAAAAAGCAGGTAACCGATACAGCCTGCGGTGAACAGGATTTTGGGAAGATCCAGATCAAGTAGCTGAATGTATTGATGAGGTTCGAGTACTGTTCGAGTATGACCCAGGAATTGTCAACATACTCACAATCAGATCTCGAAGAACGTGGTACAGAATCAGTCCGGGACCAGATTCGTCTTCTTCCTGTCCGGAATGATGACTGTCGTTCTCTGTTGGATTACAGACCTCCTTCGATGCAAGCATAACAGGTGCATCTGAAAGTGGAAGTGAGGTAGTGGAGTTCTGCCAAGACGATCATTGAGTACCACCGAAATAGCGATGTAACTTAGTACATCAACAATGGCTCACATCGAGTTTGTCTTCTTCAATTTTGCGCTGGTTCTCTCCTTGATTACAGATCTCGTCCGATGAAGGCAATACAGGGATATCTAGCACTGGAGATGTAGATGTCTGTGAAGATAGTCACTAAGTATCAACCCAGTCACATAGAATCAAGTGCTCACTGTATCGAAGTGCCTTTGTGTCTCGGCAATATCCATTGCCATATCATCTCCGCTTTCGTCCTTTGAAAGTTTTGCGTTCCCCATATACTTCGTTCAGAGACTATTCGAGTCAGAGTTGAAGAACTCACTGCAATCGGTACAAATTCGTCTAATTTTTGATCACTGTTAGATCGAAGTTCGAATACCCCAGGACTCTGCTTGAATTGATAAAATGAGATCGAACGCCATGATCATCGGCGAATTAATAGACCCGCACAATTGGTTCATGAGATATCAAGTTTTCGACTGCGGGATCCTCTGACCGTTGAAAGATGTTGGTAGGACCAGAATGCGTGGTAGAGTTAGAAGAGATCTGCGAACGGATGTGTTATAGGACCTCATATCGAAAGAGATTGGACGCACTATCCTCAGGCTTTGTGTAGCCCTATCGTCGTCGCTTTCTTCCACTCCGTAATGACCATCCATCATTTCATTACTACTATTGTTTCTCGTCTCGTTCTCTCTATAAACCGGTCTGGCTTCGCTCGAGGAATCTGTTCGTAGCTGCTAAAAAAGAATTAGATATAGGTTGTATTAATTCTATTGAGGCACGCACGTTTGCATCCATGGATCTGTACCATCCGTCATGGTCAGGAAGGAGAACTTGAAGATTTTCAGTCAAATTCTGATCATGAGAGGAACTCATCGGGAGTAGTGACCGCGTGTAAACCATTCGCTCAAAACTCAATGACATGAGCTAGCGCTCTCGGTAAGTCATCCCAACAGGTTCCAACACGTTTAAATCTCGTTGATGTAATCACGTCGATGTCAGTTCGAATGAACAATTGAGTTATCAAGCTTCAAAGTTCAAGCACTGAGTTCTACTCGTGTGTTTGACCTGTAGACGATAGTTGACTTTGAAGAGTTGACTATGTGACTAGATAGATGGATAGATTTCCGTCCGAGACGGAGTCACACTAGTGATATGCTCTATATAGTTAATCGGAAGTCAGCTGCAGATCTGGAATTTTCCCATGACTCAGACTGCTTGTTTCTTCTCCATCATACGACACGCAGGCGATCCCTCAGAGTCAAACTCAGTAGGAAAGCTTAGTAGAACCTCTATCGAATTCGCGTCCAATCACTTCCCACTACTAGCCGACTCTGCTGCGCCTGCTTCTTCAATTGAACGCGACACGGATCTCTTTAGACTTCGTGACCGATAGGTTGTCAAGGTGCTATTGAGGATCCAGCTTGGCTTTCCCGCGGCAGTCAACTTCAACGACCGGTCGGCAACTTTAGGATGCGCCACCTGCTCATTGCTCAGATCCACGGATTGCCATCCAAGCCCCCTTCCATCCCGATTGAACCATACCCAAATTTGATATCCCCCGTCCTTAATGCTCCTATGAATGTATATTGTCCCGAGTATTCTTGGAATTGGCGTTTCTGGAAGTGGTCCATCCAAGTCAGCTGGTGATTGGCTGTAATACCAGGCAGTCTCTCCTTCGCTTGCACGTGATCTAAACGGAGTGGTCTGTAGCTTTGTCGGTCCATAGGTATCGCCAACAATGGAGCTTGCACGTTTCGACTCCTTTAAAAAGTATTTCGGGGCAGGTGCAGAAAATTTGAAAGTAACGGGTGTAGCTCCTCTTACTTCGGCACCTGTGGCGGAGCCTGCCCTCAGAAAAGTTGTCAGAACAGGCCTTTTCGTGGAGAAGGACTGAAAGACCTGGACTAGCATGTTTCTCGTCTCGTTGTTTGAGGGCTCCCTTCTGGGGTGGGGGCGTTCTTGCCCGCCCTCGCGTGTTTCTGTCTCAATTTCAGTATCTGGATGCGACAGGACGCCAATACAGATTGACATACACCTCTTCGGCATTGGAATCAGGATTATCGACAATCTTCTGGACGATCCCATCGTCGTCCAGGCCATAACGGTAATACTCGTGGATTTCCCTCCTGTACCAACCCAGTGGATGGGGCTTGTGAACAGTCAGCGAATGGTCAGTGTTGGTTGTTGAGGCTAAAGCTAGAATATTACCGTCGAACCATGGGTTCCAGTGTCGGTGGCCTCGTCTGGCTCCATTCTTGAAAGTAACAGTCGAAACGTAATGCTTATAATCAGATCAAGCTCGAAAAATGCTCTCATCGTAACATGTGCATCTACAGGCCTCTATCGAGCTTGGATTGTGGAATTAGCTCAACTCTTCTCAGCGTTAATCTCGCAAGTACTGCCATTAGGAAGGATAGCTTCTGTTTTCGCATGGATGATGTCTACGATAGGCAATTATTATCCTATCAGTATTCGCACTACGACATGATGGAAGTAGGAGCGAAATTTGCCGACGTAGGCTGATAGCTATCGTCCCTGAATCGATAAATCAGTTGTGAGTTCCACCGTCTCGTACATATTTTTCCAATACTCAAAGATGTGTTCGCACAATTCTATTTTCCAGAAATTCTGTCTTTGAGCCAAACTCGATTGTTGTATGGCTCGCCGCCGTAGAGATGATTTGGACGAACAGCCGTGCCGATGTCAAGAGTGTTTGACGCACAATCCGGAGGGATTACTGGTTTCACGGTCTACTTCGATAGCACATCGGCATCGGGAACGTCTGCGCGCTGCTTTCTCCAGTGTCGAAAATCCAGAAATGAATCAAACAGACGAAAGAAACAATTTAGAGAGCATTTCCAATGGAAGTTCGCTGTCGGATCCCAGGCCACATATCTCTTCTCCTTCTGTTCCGCCTCTTTTGGTTGAAATGGAAGAAAACGAAAACTGGCTGCGATCAGTCGTATCTGAGAAAGATACACGTCTAGAAACTCTATACGACTCAGAGACTCATTTGGAATTCATCAACCATCCTTCTCCCAACCTCTCCTTCGTCTCTCCGGATCCAGAAACCTTACTCCATGTCAATTCCGGAGAATTCAGTCTCAAGACAACCAGCGCCTGTAATATGCGATTTTTGGAGACGGAGTCAAGATTCTGTGGCCTGCTGAAGCAAATTCAGGCCCTTCCACCGGCAGTACGTTCGATAGGAGAATTGGATGTGGAGAACGAACTATACACAGCATTACACAGGATTCATCGCTTCAAAGGTCGACAATGGAAATTGCAAGCCCATCCCAACGGTATCGGGGGAATGACAGTCAACAATAGTATGTGAATTTTCGATATCCTCTCCTCCAGTGTCTGAACCCCTATTAGCTCGTCATTTTACAGTTCCCAAGGTAAAGCCTGATATAGCGCCCATATTCATTGCTGCCTTGATAATACATATCAAATTCCAAACCCCCGTCCGCCAGATGCGAGTCATTCTGGCATTATTACGCTGTATCGTCAGAGTGTTGAAGAGAAACAGCGAGGTTGATTCGCACCTTCCTTCCCAGATTCCAAAGGATGTTCACACTATCGTCGATTGTTATGACATTGATCCCACCTTGCACGCTTTCGTTGCATGCCCCACCTGCTATGCGCTGTATCCTTTGACAGACGAAGCGCTAAAGAATGCAGAAAGTGTCTATCAAGCAAATAAACCTCTTCCCGTATGCGATGAGAGGTCTCATCCAGACTCAGCGCCGTGTGGAACAACCCTTTGGAAGACTCGTCGCATTGACCGTCGAACATTTGTTACCCCCATACGAAAACAGATCTTTCAGGATCTGAAGGAATGGATAGGAAGAATTGTGGCTACTCCAGGCTTCGAAGATTCTATAGCTCAACATCAGCAAAGCCCACCTCCCGCAGATGGCGATCCAGAAAGAGATTTTGTGGATTCCACAACATTTCGCCAATTCAAGGGCGCGGATGGCGAGACATATGCAATACCTCAAGTGGGCCCTTCTGGATCGCCGGACCTGCGACTCGTGACAAGTCTAGGATTCGACGCTTTCAATCCGTTCCATTCCAAGACAGCGCATGCAATAGTCCAATCCACAGCTCTATACATGGTCATCCTGTCTTTGCCAGAGCACCTTCGATATCGACCCGAGAACATGTATCTGCTCACTGTCATGACTGGAAAACCTAGCCAGCATCATATCAACTTCACCCTACGTAAACTTGTGAAGCAACTCCTTCCTTTCTGGGAAGGAGTGTTCTACGTACGCACCGCACGCTATTTTCTCGGGCGAAGAGTATTCATAGCGCTAATTCCTGCCGTATGTGACACCGAAGGCGCACATCAGCTTTCGGGATTTGCCTCGCATAGCCATACGTACTTCTGTAGACGATGCCTATTACAAATCGGTGACATTCACAATCTTGTTCCGGAAACATGGATCATGCGCGACCCTGCTCAGCATAGACAGTTAGCTCTCAAATGGAAAGAGGCTTCAACGGAAGAAGAACGTCAGAAAATTTACGATGAGTTTGGGATTCGATGGTCGGAGCTCTTAGAGTTACCATACTGGGATCCTGTTCTTTTCACGATCATTGACGACATGCATTTCGCGCAGCTTGGGCTCTTTGAGACTCACCTGCGTGACGTATGGCAAATTGACCACGAAAAATCCGGCGGCGATGGTCTTTATCCAGAAGTCAAAGACCAACAGAAACTTTCCAAAGCCAGCCTGCGCAATCTCCTAAACGAAATCCGGGAAAATCGAACATCCTTACAGAAGCGCTTGCAGGAACAAAAGAAAAAAACTCTTTGGTACATTTGTTTCAAGCTTGGGCTACGCACTGGGGTCCGGAAGAAGAAATCCTTGGTAGACCAAATCCTAACATGGGTGAGTCTTGCATCGATTATCCATTGTGTATTCATTATGATGCTGGTGCTAGCGTTCGAGCTCTGGACCGGCCAATGTGCCTCAAGTTCCTCCGTTGAACTATAATGATATTCCCGATGCCTGGGAAGGCGATGTACCAATGGAGAATGTAAAATATCTTTATCTGCGTGCTACTTGAACACCTTACCTTGGAATGTAGGATTCCGATGTTGTTTCGGATTCTGGGGTTTCTGATGCTGTATGCTTAAATTTATCTTTTGAATACCTACTCACTAATCAATTTAACATAGTCATTTGCTTCGAGAGCTTCATCAGCACCATTGGTGATGCGCCCTGCACCAAGTTTCGCTTTCAACAGAGACTCTGCCTTCGAGAAACTCAAGTCAAAAACGCTCGACTTCGCAGGCAAACCTCCTTCGCTCAGCAAGCCCAACCTTCGGACTCTCAAAGCACTATGCCAGGATCTGGGCATTCATTACAATTCAGGCGATAGTAAACGAATTCTCGCTGCACGAATCTTGGACTACGTGTGTCTTTCTTCGAGCTATATGATACACTTCTGATATTGGTGGGACAGCGTAAAGAAAATGGGTCAAATGATTCAGTGCCGGTTTCGAAATGAGACCCACTAGTTTATGATAAGATCAAAGCCAAGTTCGAAGTGGAGGAGCCCTCGAGACACACGTTGATGAGCTATGAGCACACTTACCTCGAGTTCTTAAGCATAGACTACAAGGTTCCACTGTTTGATACTTCCGATCCCCCTCATTCGACCGTGACCAAAGATGATCTCGGTCGAAGATTGCTACTCTGGGTGAGCCACCACCATCATTGAAATGACATTGACGTTCCAATCGTTGTTAGCGACAGGAGCATCGTGACACTCCCTTGAAACAGACCCTACCTCGACATGTTATTGGTAGGGATCTGCTGGAGGAGATATGGGCGGACATGAAGCGAACCATTTTACCTACTTGGATTCAATCGCCGCCTCCGAATTGGGGGACTCCTGCGCAAGGCAAGCTTAGCGCTGAGGAGTATAAAATCGTATGCTCAATTTCACTGGTCATTACACTAGTCCGGGTATGGGGATATGGCACTGAAGATGCTCAGTCACGTCATTTTCAGATGTTGCTAAATTATCTGGACCTTGTTCACGCCGTTCATGTCCTTTTGCTCCGCGAAACATCTCAGCAGTCAAGGGAATACTACGTATTTCATATGCAACGATATCTAGAAACTGTTCTGGTGTTATATCCTGATTTCACGTTGAAACCTAACCACCATTTCTCGCTTCATGTTGTCACTGACCTGGAAACCATGGGCCCAGGGCATGCACGGAGTACCCCAGTATTTGAGCGCATCAACCACTCTCTACAAGAGCTCAATGCAAATCAACACTTGGGTGATTTTTGTGTTCTTTATCATTGGCGAATGTTTGGTGACCATTCATTTTAGGTGAAGTCGAAGCTACAATGTTGACGGCTTATTGCCAGCAAGCCAACCTGGAGTTGATCTTGGATCACAATGCAGATGTACGACAAGACATTGATGAAGCCCTGAATGCTCTGAAAAACATTGAACGTGAGGATCATCGCGGAATGTTCGCTGGAACTGACCTGTCGGTTTGGTCAAGCACCGAGTTCAAGGCCACTCCCTTTTGGATCCAACCCTCTACTCTAGATCGCATAACAGATCACCTATGTGGGATATATAATGTTCCTCGGTCTCATTGGAGTTCCACACTAACTCGTCAGGCCCATAACTTGGCGGGTGTTGCAATTGGGCGGGTGATCTACTCTCATAGAGTCCGGCAGAATTCCGTCGTTTTTCGCCACGACGATACATTCCTTGCTGGCACGATCGACAAGGTCTTCACTCACTCCCATTCTCACCCTGTCACCCAGCAATGGAACACAATCACATATCTTGAAGTTTTGGCCATGGAAGCTATTGACGAACGGGATGATTTGTATAGACAACTTCATTGTGGCTGGTTGTGTCTGCAAACGCCTATTACACCGAGGACCCTAACTATACCGTTGTCAAGTCTAGTCTCGCACTTTGTCAGGACAGAACTATCCCTCGCTGTGAAAGGAAACCCTGTCACGCACGTATACCCTGTCCCAAAAGTAAGTAGAATATAATCTCTCTAGATTTCTGCTAATGAGACATATTACTAGGTGTTCTTTGATAACAATTCAGCATTGCCAACCCCGACTAGTTGAATGGGAAATTATCGGTATGCCCTTTGTAGTTCTAGGATTCTGGGCTGCTCTTGTATTATGGAGTGAATGAATGAAACAAGAACAATAGCTTTTCTTTGCTCCGTCGATCGTAATTTGAACCTGAATGGGATCTTTCCTTTTTACCTAGCTTGACCATTGTTGAACAAAGACCTTTGACAAAATTGAATCATATATAAGTTTGGGGCTTCCTTCCTCGAAACCACATACCTTCGACCTAAATATCCATGAGCTCTGTAAGTTTTGCACTACCTTTCAGTTAGCATACTGAAACTCCGGCAGAAAGTTCGCATCCTATCATCCGACACTCAGCAGTTGCGACTATTGGAGCGGCAGGTCGAGGAAAAGCGTCGAGAGATTCTCCAGCTTCGCAGCGAGGTTCAGGAATTGCAGCAACAATTAGAATCCCCAAACCGAAAGACTCCAGAAGTCGATGTACGTGCTGCTTTATCTCCTATAGATTGAGCAACACAGATCTAAGAATTCAATCCAGATCGGCCTGGAACCCAAACATCAGCATTCTCTCAGTCGTTTAGAGAGAGCGATAGCAATGAATCTGAGTTTTCGTACCCAGATACTGGCTTCCTTGGATTGCGATCTGAACGACTCGAAATCCATAGATGCAATCTCATCAGATGATGTTCGTATAGTGTCTCAATTTTCTCGCGGACGTTATGTGATCAATATTCTAGTCAAAGCAATTCTGGTCTCTACTCCAGCAAGTTAAATCCTCGAGAGCGGAAGTCGTCATATCAGAAGCTCTGGTCAGCAATGTCATCTCCGTCACTATCACTTCGACGACTAATACAATCTCACTAGATGCTTTCCCCTGGTGCAGACAATGTAGAAGATGAGCTGTTGAAGGATTCGACAGCGAGTTATGACAGCGGTAATTTGACAGCACTGATAGTGGAACAATGTCTTGTACTGTGTGATATGGCCGGGAAGTTGAAAGGGACTGGTTATGAAGATGTTCTTTTCCAAGAGTGCACCGACTTATATCACCGGGCACAATATTTGTAGAGAATTTTCCACATATTGATAGAATAATATGTACATTCAAGTTTTCGTATGACATCTTAATCATAACTTCAGCCAAAATTTGAGCAGTATCCAACCGAGGAGATTCAATTGCTATAGTTAGACCAAATATGTTGTATAGAAATAATACACTATAAGCAACGCTGCGACCAATTCTCCGACAACCGAGATTATCAACCAGATGATTGAAGTGCAGACGAAAGCGCCAGTTAGAATCGTCATATCTACAGCAATCTGTAGGATGGCGGAATCCTGTACATGTACAAAAGTCAGTACATGAGCAAAAAAACATAAGATACTATGACATTACCATACTCCCAGCCGCGACTCGAATTTGAACTGGATCAGAGGTATAGCGATGGACGAGTGTGAACATCACAACACCGGGAGTTACGAACCCGATAGCAAGTGCATGCGGTTGACTTCGAAACATCGTTGAAACCTTCCAGAGAAGTCTGGTCGAAAACAGAAGGTAGCTCAAGATACCTGCGTTGAATAAAACGTTTGGAAGTCGAAGAGTATCTGACTGATTAATGATGGGTCTCAGAGGATGCTTTAGATCAATGAAAAATAACACTCACAGCGAAAGCCCTGAAGGCGAAGAAGCGATGGGCATTGGATCCTGGAGCTTTAGGGATACACTGATGAAAGGAATTCAAAATGAATGCAAGTGACTCGGTGACCTACATACATCACGATCATTGAGATTGTCGCTTTCGTCCTGCTGAGCCTCACCGAACCGATTTGTCTTGTTCTGATATTGACCACGGACCTCATGCGACATGAATGCGGTATCAACGACTGTGATGAGGATTCGCTCACTAGTTCCGGTAGCTGAGGGGTAACCTCCGTTCTGTTGCTGTTTGCCGCCGCATTTTGAAGTATCGTGAATGTGTTTCCTAAAATTGCCATGATCATTCAAAGGAATGGGCTGTTGAGCTAGGTCCGGTTTTGAAACCAGGACGTAACAAAGAACTGCTGGGAACGACTGGGGCGAATTTTATAATGAACTAGTCCGGGCCGGCAAATGCTTTTCCTACAGACATGTGATCAAGACATCAAAACCTTTCTCTCCACCAGTCGCTTCTTCCTCTCTCTAGTTCGACCCCTCGTCATGATCAAGTCTGGCAATCCTACAGAGTCAAACTCAGTAGCAGCCAAAATATCATCATTTGTATCTGGGACCCCAGCTTTAGATGATCTTTCCAGCTCTTCTCTCCATCCAAACTTGGTTTCAATGATGACTCTCGGACGTTAGAACGACCAACTTGAAGTCAGTCTATCGGACGAATACACCGTCGGCCAAAGCTTCTCTTACGAGTCCCGGATGGGTACGAATCTCGAGTACCTATCTTGTATCAAATTCCTTATCTTCATGTTTCCGATGACTGTTTTATCCCTTGACGAAACAGCAAGTTGATCTTGCTGGGTACTTATTTATATACAGAGATTGTTGACGAACGCCCTCAGCTTTTCTTATCACGCTGAGGGTGAGTTACTATATTTATTTTGTTCGATACTTTCCGTTACTCATTATAACTACAGTTCGAACTTATTACATTTTGATAGGTATACAATACACGAGCTTTTCTTATCACGCTGAGGTTCGAACTTATTACATTTTGATAGGTTATAGGCCCCGCCGCTGCTATACCTACACCAATTGATTTCATACCTCCCTGCGTTGAAGCTCAAAATCCACCCATAGTTCTCCGCATCCTTATATCTTGAGACCTGAAACATGGCTAGCAACGGTGCTGTTCCACCTCCTATCCCAGAGGTCTCTGCAGATCTGAAATTTGACGGAGGGATTAAAGTCAGCTGGACTCCCGTCAAACGAAGGATTGTGAACTCGCTCAAGACCCAAGGTCTCCTCGGTTATACCGATGGGACTATATCTAAACCACCTCCGATTATTATTACCATATCCCCCCCAGCTCGCACGCCGACTATCGACCCGACTATTACCTCAACAATATCTCCCACACCGTCTCAGGACCCACCTAAAGCTACCGCTATCTTTCACTCACGCCGTCTCTTGAAGAATGGATATTCAGAAATGACCGAGCAAAAGGCATTATTGAATCGCATGTGGAGGACCTACCGTCCTTGATGCCAGACGTGGATGCGAGGACGGCAAAGGAAGTCCTAGATACCCTGGAAAAGGAGTTTGCTAGGAAGGATGGGATGCGGAAGGTGCTTACAGAGCGAAACCTTCGATCCTTGACATTCCGTGAGACCATCCCTATCGATGAATTCCTAAATCAGCTCCGTGCACTCAGAAAGGACGCTATTGAGGCCGGAAATTCGATTACAGATGCTCAGTTCCGCGAAATCATCATTGCTGCATTCCCTACCAGTGCATTTGACAACATCATCCAGAACATCACCGCGAATCCATCGCTATATACCACGGCAGCCTCAGTAATCCAACAAATATCGTTCCAGTATTCCCGAGTCGAGAATCGTCCGAATGCAGTCGTCGCTGGCGATCGCATCTCCCAGGCACACTCGGTTGCTGCGCCTATTTCCCCACAGGCTGCTCTGATGTCGAGAATTGAACAACTCGAATCTATGATTGCGAGTAAGATGGCGAGATCTGGGAACAGCGATAAGAAATGTCATAACTGTGGACGAGTTGGTCACCTGAAGGATGAGTGCTTCAGGAAAGGGGTGGAAAGGAGGGTCAGTACCCGTCCTGGTGGAGAGGAAAGAGAGACGATACCGTAGTGTCTACCACTCCATCATCCTCGTCCATGGCTATCGGTGAACCTACGCTGCACTATGCTATGACTGCGTCAGATGAGACTCAAAAAGTAGGCGAACTATACGCTGACTCGGGGGCTACGGACCACTTCTTTCGAAACCGGGATGACTTCATCACGTACACGGAATGTGATCGAGTGGGCCAATCCTCGGAGAAATCCACAGGTCTGGTCATAAAGGGATTTGGAAGAGCGAAGAAGACAGTACTAGAGAAAGGGAAGAGCGTGGTACTCATCTTCGAAGGCGCACTTCATTGCCCCAGTGTCACGTCCGACCTCATCTCCATAGCGAGACTAGACGATCGAGGATACCAGATCCACTTCGGGAACGGGCGTGCAAAGTTTTTCTCGCCAGGAGGAACCCATTTCCTGACAGGTATCGGCTCAGGAGGACTGTACAGACTGGAGGAAGTGAACACGAAGGTACTCACCGCTAAATCCCGATCCCTTCACCGTCCAGTCGATCTGAGTATTTGGCATCGACGTCTGGCTCACGCTGGTCTTCAGCGTCTTGACATATTGAAGAACAACGACCTCGTTGATGGCTTTGTGGTCGCAAAGAACACGTTAGAAGGCGAAGGAAAGTGCGAGAATTGCCTCCATGGAAGTGCCGTGAGGAGGCCATTTGATGCTCATGTCCCGGTGGAGAGTGGCGTGCTCGAACGGGTGCATCTTGACCTCACAGGACCGATGCGTACTATGGCGAGGGGAGGTTTCTTTTATTCTCTGCCCATTGTCGACGGACACTCCGCATTTACCAGGGACTATTACCTGGCGAATAAAGAGGCTGAAACCACGCTGATGGCCATGGAGAGATACCGGGTTTTTGCTGAAAATCAGACTGGGGAGAAACTGAGATGTGTGCGGGTCGATGGAGGAAGGGAATTTATCAACGACAGATGGAGTGAGTGGGCCGATATGCATGGTATTCGCTTGGAACAAACACCTGCGTATTCATCATCAGCAAATGGTGTGGCGGAGCGCAAACACGGTGTTACCTTTGCAAAAGTCCGTACTGTCCTTCACGAATCCAAGCTACCTGAGAACCTCTGGGCCATGGCAGCTGCCTACGTCGTATACACTGAAAACCTTCTACCATCAACTCGAAATGGTCTCCGGATCCCAGCTGAAGTTTTTTGGGGTTCACGCCAGGATATTTCTCATCTTCGTCCCTTTGGTGCTCGAGGGTGGGCCACAATTGTAGATGGTACACTCGGCAAAACGGACATGCGAGCGCGGGAAGGAAAAATGGTGGGGTATGGAGAACGAGGAGTGTATTTGCTGTACCTCCCGAGTGGGAAAGTCATCACCAGTAGGGATGTCGTGTTCGAGGAGGGCTTGCCCCAGCGCACTTTGACACCAGGCGGAGGGGAGATGGAAGAGGATCAAGGAAACGAGGACCACGATCTTCTATTTCCGCCTAATGCCACAGCCGCCTCGGACACCACAGAAGCCTCGGACGCCACACTCCCGGAAAAGTCCGATATGAATACCCTCGATATACCTGCTGAAGTTTCTACACGTCGGACTCGAACCAAGTTTAGGCCAGACCCAAATATCCCTCTTCGACGCTCTACTCGGCTCGCCTCCTCAGCATCATCTTCTACCTCTATGCGAACCCTAGAGGCTCAGCCTCATGCCAATCTAGCCTCTGTCATACAAAGTTTTGATGAAGTCACCGCTGAATTCAACACCGCTCTTACTGCTATAGGTATCGCTCCAGTTCCTAAAAGCTACTCTAAGGCTATGGAAGATCCAGAACGATGGTCTCCAGCCATAGACAAGGAGATTCGACGCATGGAAGAATTCGGAGTCTTTGGACCATTACAAGAACCCCCGGCAGGAGCCACCATACTGGTTCCCCTCTGGGTTTTGGCTCATAAATTCGATGGCAACGGGAATATCATCGAAGAGAAGGCGAGACTGGTGGTAAACGGGAAAACTCAGGAAGAGGGCAGGGACTATTATCAGACTTTCGCAGCCGTACTCCGCTTTGAATCTCTCAGGATCCTCATCGCTCTGTGGGTTACTCTAGGCTATCACATATGGCAAATCGATTTCGCGTCAGCCTACCTTAATGCTGAACTCGACGAGGAGATCTATGCTTGGCCTCCTGAAGGATTTCCGGGAAAAGGTACAGGGAAGGTCATGAGGATTCGGAAGTCGATCTACGGTATGATGCAGGCCGGGAGAAATTGGTGGAGGACACTTGATGGAACATACAAGGAGCTGGGATACTCGCGTTCTCAAGCTGACCAATGCGTTAGAAGTCGGGTATCTAGCACAGGGGAGACGATGACAGGAACTTATACTGACGATACGCTCGGAGGTTCCTCGTCGAACGAGGAGATGGAGAAGGCAAAAAGGGAGATTGGGTCTAGATATCGGATAAAGGAGACTGATAGTGTCCAATTTGCGCTAGGTATGAAGCTTACTCATGACCAAAAAAAGGGAACGGCTACTCTATCCATGCCTGCTTACTGGGAGAATCTCCTCGATCACCACGGACTTCGAGACGTCAAGCCAAAATCCACTCCTCTCCCTTCCGGCGCGAATTTATCCCTTGGTTCCACTCCTCCTACCGCCGACGATATCGATTTCATGCGCGAGAAACCTTACCGAGAAATTCTTGGGGCCATCCAATTCGGAGCTGCAGCCTGCCGTCCAGATATCGCCCACGCAGCTAATATTCTTAGCCGATTCGCTCATGACCCGAGAAAGGCCCATTGGCAGGGACTCATGCACCTTGTCCGCTATATTAGTGGATCTAGGGAACTGGGGATCACTTACACCCGAGATACTCGAAGGGGATTGTATCCTGTCACGTATGCCGATGCGGACTATGCTTCTTGCATTGATTCGCGCAGATCCACCTCAGGAGTTATGACAATAATGGCAGGAGGTCCTACCTTTTGGATGTCGAAACGTCAAGATGTAGTGGCACTCTCGACCACGGAAGCCGAATATATAGCTTTAGCTAAGGCAGTTCAACAGGCCAAGTGGGTTCACTCCTTCCTCGCCGAATTGGGACACAATATCCCTCAACCTCTCCTCATCAAATGCGACAATCAGGGGGCTATCGCTATCTCAGAAAACCCGAAATTCCATTCGCGTGTCAAGCACATCGACGTCAGGTATCATTTTCTCCGGGATGCCGTGGAAAGGGGAGAGGTCGTGATTGAGTATATTCCATCTGAGGATAACCCCGCTGATATTCTCACTAAGTCTCTTGGATCTACCCTCCATGGTAGGCAGGTATCTCTCCTCCATCTCGAACAATTAGTCCCCAACCAGGACTAGGGGAGTATCGGACGAATACACCGTCGGCCAAAGCTTCTCTTACGAGTCCCGGATGGGTACGAATCTCGAGTACCTATCTTGTATCAAATTCCTTATCTTCATGTTTCCGATGACTGTTTTATCCCTTGACGAAACAGCAAGTTGATCTTGCTGGGTACTTATTTATATACAGAGATTGTTGACGAACGCCCTCAGCTTTTCTTATCACGCTGAGGGTGAGTTACTATATTTATTTTGTTCGATACTTTCCGTTACTCATTATAACTACAGTTCGAACTTATTACATTTTGATAGGTATACAATACACGAGCTTTTCTTATCACGCTGAGGTTCGAACTTATTACATTTTGATACAGTCAAATGCTGCCCGGTCAGTTTGTTCTCGGTTCTGGCAATCTCAAGCCAATGTACTTGCTCCCTTTAGCACCCAAAATCTTTTCCGTATTCCCCACAAAACAGCAGATGCAACGTCTTCGGGGCCACCTTCTGAAGTATGTCTGTGGTCTTACAGTTTCATGGATACAGGCGAAGAACAACCAACACCGGCCTGCGCCTACCGCATATGGCCAGAGAAGTGCCATGATGTAGACGGCGTTGCCTGTGCGAAGAAGAATTTGTTCACCTAGAGCCACACACGAAACTAGGGCATACGTAAATGTGAAGCTTGCTGTGGCCGTTTTGGAATTAGAAATATCGTCCACAGCGACATTATGCTACAGGTTCAGAACCATCGGGATCAGGTCTAGAAAATCAATATGAACGGATGATTCGATTGTCCTTTTTAGGCCAAGTAAAAATGCTTTGACTTTGCTCGATCTTCGAACACCCTCTCCTGCGTATTTGCCTAGCTCAACTCCCATTGCTATACTTTAGTATACTTACGGATGCTGCCCTCTGTCATGAACCGAAATGTCATATCTTTTGCTATACAATTAGGTCGTCAGTCATCGGTATATGATTCAGGTTTCGGCGGCGCTGAATGAGCTATCAATTGTTGCCTCAGTGCTTCTATTGATCCCATCGACAGCACCATCGACGTCGATCTTTCAGTCCTGCTTCCTTCATCCGGGTCACAAAGTATCATATCTTTCGCCTTACCATTCAACAATTGGCACTGCTCTAACTGTTTACCATCCCTCGACTTTTCCGCTCCCACAAGGCGCTATTACGCCCGCCAATTATCCACTACGCTACTTCTGGAACGACGGCGCCGTTTCGAACAACGCTTCGCTGTGCAATACGAATCACCGACGATGACGAGCCGCCGCTGCAATGGACTTCTTCGCACCCTGTATATCTCTCGACGCGCACGCGGAATATCGCCGGCAGACGGGCCAGGCTTCATCTACGCATACGTCGATCATGGTGTCTTCTGGAAGCTTGGGATGACCACGAGTCCTATTCGACGAAGGAAAGAGTGGGACACCCAATGTCCGTGTCCAAACAGGGTCTGGCTACGCCCGATTCGGGTTCTAAACCGACGGAGAGCCGGTAAGTCGAGTTTAACCTCATATCTTGTGTGTACTCATCAACTATCAGAATCGCTCTTGCATCTATTAGCAGAATTCAGATGCCTCCACAGGCCTCGTATCTATTGTACTAACTGTACGTCGTTCATTACTTTTCATTTCGCTTATCTTATTCTTGTTCTGATTAGGCAGCAAGACACATACGGAGATCTTTGTGTTCTCTGGAAATCGGATGCACGTTGAGAGAACTATCGTTTACCCACTTCTTGCAAGGAGTGCGGTTATATGAAGGTACGCCATCTATCTTTCTATATCTCGTCTAATCAACTGACAATTTCTTAGCTGTTTGCGTTTAGATATGGACATGCCCATTGTAAATTTCATATGTACAAACCCTTGTATGGTATCCGACCCCACTGAGATGATCTTGAACAGTACTTGCAGAGTATACGATACGGATACGTGGAAGATACGTTTGTTTATTTGAATTTCTGGTCAATACCTTGCTAAGGGATTAATCTAGACTATCCTGGACTTTTTGGCAACATACCTCAAGATTGGAAAGTCCTTTGATGCAAAGCTTCAAGTCCTCAACATTGATCTAATATCAAGTTTATATGCTAGGGCCATTGTATATATAGTGTCATTAGGCTAATATAAGGACTCTTTCCTTGTGTGTAACGTGTCCCGACATCCCGACATCAGTACGTCCCGACATCCCGACCCCAATGACATCCGTACGTCCCGATATATTGATGTTGGCGACGTCTCGACGTCCGGACGTCCCGACATTGGGTCACCATAAGCTGGGCGAGCTTATTTTGAAAAAGCGCATCCTTTGCGCGAGGCCATTTGTATGTGAAAATTATAAATTTTCTCGGCTAGAATATCAGGCGACTATCCAAATTAAGCTCAGAGTTTTCGCTATATATTATTCAAAGGCTTTCAATGGAGTAATTTTGAATCAACGGTCCCCGAATAGGTTGAAAAATCGGCTCGCATTATGTCAAAATAGGATTGTGAATATTAATGGTAGGTTTTTCATATAAAGTGTACTATATCGGTACCATAACATGCAAACAAATTGTGAAGAAATATTAAGAATTTTCGGGGCTCGGTAATCTGAACAATTTTGTACCAAAGCTCACTATAAAATCAACCTTTCGGTCGCGAGAAAATCGGCTAATCCCCGCAGTGCAACATTTTGATTTTGCGATCAAATGGCCCATCACGTGCTTTTTCGTAAACACTTTTTAGTCATTTCGTAAAATTTTCTTCTGTGCTTCTACGATTTATTCTCTTCTTTTATGGGATTGACAGACAAACTTTTGTTTCGTTTCTTCTATATACTGTGGTTTTTGCTATGTATGATTATTTTATTGAATTTATCGTTTCATACATTTTAAGCACAGCTTCGTACTTTGTATTTTAAGACTCGCAAATAGAGTGAATGTCAACACCAAAGACAATGTCTGTAGGGAGATTGTCCATGACGAGAAGATCTAGTTGCATAGTGTACGCAAATGAGGGCCACAAAAATGTGATCACTGATGAGTGAGTGCCGGAGGAAACGATTAATGAAGAGTGTCGACGGCACGATATAGATCCGCTTTGCAATTGCTGAATGGGTCAACTGGTGCATGTACGGATTTATGTTCCACTGACCATACATGGTCTGATGCATTTACTGCGTTCTCTGTCGTATGTGATCCTTCTCTGAAGCGTTACGGACATTGGCGACTTGGACAGTATTGTAAAAATGCTCTCGTTCCTCACTCAATCCTTAGATGGTACACTCACTTTAACATCGTCAATAAACCAAACTGTTGACTGGGTAGCGGGCTCTGCCGCTCGCCGGCGCTGCTTGGTTATTCAGCAATATTAATATTCCCGGCCAAAATATGATGGACTCCATATTGAGTATGGGCAGCCCCGCGAAAGTTTCCGTGCGCTGACGGGCGCTTAGTCTCTCGTTCTGAAATCAGTCGCGCGCTGAACGCTGAACATGAACCTTCGCTTTATGAGAGTTTATGAGGGATCGGAATTCATTAGAGTACTACTATATATGCATCTACATAGTGTATATAAAAAATGCTCCAAGTCAATAGTATGTTTCTATTTATAATAATTCTCCTCCGAATCATAGCCTTCCGAGTCAAATCCATCCAGTTCCTCTACAGTAACATCCGGTATTTCCTCCTCATCACTTTGCCTTTAATAACTACCATACATAGTACACAGGCGTGCAGTTCTATTAAACCAGGTTTAACCCAGTGATTTTCAATGCTGAGCCTGATTAAATCAGCGCTCAGTACGGTTTCCGTAATCCTAACCCCGGTATCATTTGAAACCTGGGCTCAAAATATTGACACTGGGCATCAAACAATTTAATCAAGGCACGCAGCACTCACGGCCCCAGGACGTTCCCATCATTTTTCTACTGCTTTCAAATTTGTTCAAATACTATACTGGATTGACTTAAGACCGTACATAGTAGAAACAACGGTGCATGGCAATAAAGCATTTCTACGTATTTAACTTGGGACACACTCACCTAAGATCTTGTTTATTCTATAACTATTGGACTGGTGAAAACAAAGAAGGCCAAAAACGAGTTACTCACCGAGACCAAGCAAGTCCTGTGAACAAACAGTATGTTTAAGGAAGCATTTTGATGCACTCGTAGCCTGGGGTATGAAGGAGGCAGTCGAAGCAAGGCTAACGGCGGCACAGAGAACTGGCAACTTGTTCAGCTTGACATTGTTCTTGAGGTAGCTTGCGTCCTTGAAAGTACGCGTTGAATGAGTCTTGTAACTCGAGAATCAAACTCAAAGGGGGAGGTCTATGTATTGCAGTCAAACGTTGAGCCTTGAAATTCTTGGATCTTTAGCATATGACTCAAACGTTGGACATCGAGTACGTTGCAAGTTTTTGTGTTGTTTGAATGACCCGCAGAATTTGAAAGTAGTTGCCGCAAATGCAGTGCAGTGGAATATTGAGCCAAGAGTTTCTTGCCTCTACAACATGGTCTTCAGTGTATGAGCGGAATGTTGAAACGTTTTGAGCATTGACATGACGGATGAGAGCAAAAAAAAACCAACCGGTACCAAACAATGGTCAACATCTCTCGCATGACTATCTCTCGCGTGACTCGAATGATCACTCAACACTCATGAAACGCAAAGTGTTCTGGAGTGAATGGATTCCTTTCTGCAATTGGTTGAGGCAATCCTATCCTATTGTAATAAACACTCTACAGAATATTCATATAACCAGGGCGAGTGCACTGCTTCCTGGTCCACCCCCATCAAACCACCCTCTTCTTGTCTGCATCGCATGAGTATCGAGTTGTCCATCAGCTGTAGGTTGGGGTGACGACGCTGTGGATTTGAAGCCAGCTTCGTCGAAACGGACATATCCTTCCAAGAGCCTTGAGTAAGTTAGTTGTGGATCAGTCAACAAAACAACGGTGCAGATTACTTACTGTTTCCAGCCTTCATCGGTGAGCCTTTTCCCCAAATCTTTTTTAGAGTAGAACCAAGAGTCAATCAGGCTCCAGAAATCCTGCCCCTTTGGAACACGTCCACCTGCACTTGACTTCACAGTTCTCGGGCGTTTTGCAGGCCGTGTACTCCCATCGGCATTGGATGGCGCTGCAGCGTTGTCTACATCGGACGTTGTGTCATCTGTCAGTTCCTCTTCTGCCCAAACAGTGTTTGGGTGGTCAACCATATAGCGTCGCTAAAAAAGACCATGACTGAGATTGACTGGGCAACATCGAATAAGACTAACAACGTACTAAGATTATGTTTCGCAAAAGCAATAAACGGTCGTCATATGTAACTCCTCCAGGTCGCTGATACAATTTTTTCATTTTATGAGTGAACGCAACTGCATCTATATAAACGGTGATGCTGTCGCGAAGCTAAGACATCATATAAGCTTCTGCAATGATACTTGTGGACAATATTGGAGACGTACGTGTTGTCTAAAGTTGTTTCTGATACTTGAGCAGGCTTTTTTGACTTCCTTCACCATCACCAGCTCATATGAAGGGTTACCAATTACGTTCGAATAATTTAGCTCTTCGCTGTGAGCTCTGATATAATCCTACAAGAGGAATGAACTGAAAGGTGAGGAATACAAATAAAAATGCTCACAAAGACGTCTTGGTTAACACCCATATAGCAAGTCCGCATAGGATCGAACATCTTCTCTTGAGCAAGGAGACGGATTGTTCTCTGCAGTCAAATCACATTAGACTAGATCTGAATGTAAGGCAATTTACCACGTACCGTCTGCGACCTTGTTAATGAGAATGTCTGTTCGAGTCGGATTTTCAGGTCCTTCATCATCGCCTGCATAGTCTGGACATCAATTCCATCAGCCTTTGGCCTTTTATTCTCCAGGTCAAATGTGATTGCAAGCTGGTAGAGACGGGTGAGAAGGTCAGGCTTGGATAATCCTTGTCCAACAGACCCAAACTATAGACCACCAATAATCAGCTATATTGTTTTACGCAATAGAAAGCTGGAAAAGTCCTCACATGAAGAAAGGTTTGCATGATTTTCCTCTGTACGTCTGTGAGACTGAAGTCTCGGGCCAAGCCATCGACTACTGCTCTTGGAACAACTAACTGCACAGCAGGCTGAGTACCCGTGCTTCCTGGCCCAAGAGAGCTCTGAGGGAATGGAGGAGGTGGTGACGGTGGGTGTGAGGTTGTGAGGGAGTCTTTAGGAGCCGTTCTCCTCATGGGACTTGGAGAAGGAGGAACAGGTGGCAACTGCAATGATGAACACAGTGAAGGTAAAACGTGCAGAGCTGAAGGGTTGTCGGCATTTGGATGGGGCAGAAGAAGACGGGGAGCTACAGGTTCATTGTTGCTTGACAGGATGTTATGCCGGAAGGAGGGAGTAGCTGAGGATGGGCGACTACTCCAGGGGTAGGGGAGGTTAGAGGTGCTCATGGCGGGGGCTTAGAACGTCAGTCTGTTGTTGAAACCCTGCTTTTATAGGATCTACGGACGCGTCAGTCATGCTTTTCAAACGCGTTGAAAAAGATTAACAAGCCTATGTCACGTTCAAGGAGTTGGAGGGGTATAAAAGCAGAAGGTCCAATCGGGGCTGCATTTCTTATATCACCCACTTCTTTCCCAGACTACTCTTGTCCCCAATTGGAATGGACTCCACCATGTTTGTTTCATCTGCTTTTTTTCCTGAAGGAGCGTGCTTACCTTATCTCACAGGGTTCGAAACATCGGGATTCAATTAGAAGATCCTCCCAGCCCAAGTGAGATGGACGCGTCTCCACGTCCTTCCAAACGCGTCCGATTTCCACCAGGGTCCATTGAGTAAGTTGCAACTTGTCCCTGCTAATTGGTGTATATTTTGACGCATCAATATACGCTGTTGCAAGGACACGGGAAGAACGGGCGCGGCTTCGTGCCATTAAGTTTGAGTCGGCCTTCAAAGCTGCAGACAGTTTGCGTGGAAAATGCCAAAAAGAAATTGAAGAGCTCAAGGTCAGGTTGGAGGAAGCAAAAGTGCGGGAAGAAAACCTTCGGTAAGCTGGCTGTTAAAACTTTACCATTCACCTAGATCCGACGAGACATCCTGTTTTGCTCAAGGAGTCGTCAAGAGCAGGCTAGACTTCGTGCAGTTCAGTATTACGCAGCCTTCAAAGCCTCACAATGCCAACGAGCTGGACTTCAGAACGAAGTCAAACAGCTGAGAAAGGAGGTCAATGACGAGCGCACTTTATGGCAGATGCGTTTGGAGGCTCAGAAATCAGCGTCAGCTTCACGCGAAGCAAAGCTTCAAGCAGATATTGATCACCTCTGGGTTCACATTCATACCATGAACAATGAACAAGGTCAGCTGAATCCAGGGACGGTTGCAGAACACAGTTTGGTGTTTTCAGCAGAGCATGAAGGCAACCCCCAACGCGACACCGGATGTGCTAGGAGGGCCGCGGATGAAGTACAAGCAGAGCAGAAAAGGAAAAGCTAAATTAACTTATCAGAGCATATATGTATTTCTGGGGTTCTTTAAACGCATTACGCAGATGACCTAAGTTCTTCAAATGTGCTATAACGCGCTAAACTCTCCATCCAGCGTCCTGCTCGATGTTCCGACATCTCCTTCAGATATGCCTCCGGGTCTGCTTTCTCAAACTCCTCCTCGGTTCGTCCTCCGTATTGTAACCAACGATGGATGCTGCCAGCTGTGTATTGCGTGACCGAGATACGGGTCTCCCCTTTAGCCACAGGTATATTTGAGTGCCGCAGAATTGCCGAAGAAAGGAGGATAGTTGTTCCAGGAGGGAACTCGAAAATAACATTGAAGTCCCATAGTATCAAGTGCCCGCCTAATTTCCAGTTGTACTTTCCACCTGAGGTGATTGCACATGGGAGGGACGGGTCGTTCTTAGAGTCGGTGTGTATGTGTGTCCATGTCGAGGGTCCGAAATTAATTGTGGTGCAGAGGTAGACGCTGTTGTCGAAGTTCAAACGAAGATTGGGTCGAAGTTCCAGAAGCTGAGCTTTTCGCCGTCGGGCCTCCTCGTAGCAGCGGGGAAACCAAGTTCGCAAGGCCGCTGAAGGGACTCAAAGCTAAGAAGGCAGCTTAGGAGAAGGAACCAACGTACGTACCGCTTTGGAAGCCAGCGATGCGGCGGAAAGAGTCCATAGCCAGGAGGTTTTTCATCATTTCTTGCCTCTCCCCTCCCAATTGCATGGGCTCAGGCTGGCCTTTTCCAAACGAGATTCCGCAGGCAACTGCAGGAAAATCTCCGCGTTTATGCCTCTTCTCCTTCTTCTTCCATCCAGCTTCACGGTTGGCCGCAAGGATCGCTTCAGTCGCGTGTTCAACTGCGTCGTCATAGCCGGGATCGTCAGGGCTTCCAACGAAGCATACCATGATACGCCGCTCGCCGTCAACCAAGGGCACGTTTTGCCTGAAATGCATGGGTCAGGACCAAGCAGGCAAGAAAGTAAACGGGAAACATACCCTTTCCTGTACTGAATCACCCGCATACCTCTAGCTTCCAATTCCTCCAGCCTTTGCCTCTTTTTTGCACCCCAGTACTCAGCATCAATGCCCACCCATGCACCCGATGCAATCGGCAGGCCTTCCGCCTCAAGGTCTGAGACAATGGGCTGCGATGGTAAGACCTTCGTCCGCAACGCATCTCCTACAATGTGTCCTTCCTCCTCAATCTTCCTTCGCCGAAGAATGCGACGCCTCTTATTGGCGCGCCTCTGTCCCCCTCGTTCGCTTCCAGTAGGGGCCTGGTCCTGCACCTCGAGGTTTGATGCTTTTCGTTTAGGAGCAATCGCAGCACTTTGCAGCCGGAGCTTGGTGTCAGAGGAAGAAGGGACTGGTGGCGATTTGTCGAGATGAGAGGCGGAGACGAGGTGAGAGGCAGGGACGAGGTGAGAGGCAGGGACGAGGTTTGGAGGCACAGGCGTGGGGGAAGCAAATGTATCGTGGTAGGAGACAGAAGACGCGGCTTTGGAAGTAGAAAACGGAGGACGGCCAGCTCCTATTGGGGACAGGTGGGGAAAGGGCCTACGAGCGGAGAGCTGAAGGTCGGGGTTGGAGGGTTCTGCTGGTGGCGCATTTGAGCCTCGCTGGAGCCCATCCTCTGAAAGGTCAGACAAGTCGCTATCGTCCACGCCTACTGCGTATGCAAAGGCGTACGCATCTCGCATGAGGCTTGCGGCGTTCACTTCGACGTGAAATGGGGCGGAGTTTTTGTAGTGTATACTTTGCATCTAGTAGCGCAGTCCTGTTAAATATTGCATAGCGGCTGAATAATGACGACTCACATCGTGCGCCGTCTCCATCCCACAAAGAGTGCCACCTAAATGTAACTGGTAAGTTTGAGGCCTGGACAAGGCTGCCGGCTGCACAAACGCGTCATGTTGTTTCTCCGCTCCGAGCCGCTTTCTATCCCTCGAGTAGGCAAGTCCAGGCTTTGAACTCAAGCCAACACGAGGATAGAGCACCGTCAGATGCGGGAGTAGTCCACGGCGCATTTGTGCAGCTGGTGGTGCTGCCCGCGGTTTTGTGACTCACCGTTGCTGTTCAGTCGCGGGCTGTTCAAGAGTTTGAAAGGGAAGGGGGGAGTCGGAGGGAAACAGGGGACTTGCGGAAAGTCGAGGAGCAAGTTGAAGAGAATAAACAACCTTCAAAAGATCAAATCCGCGAATCAAAATCGGGCACGTGACTATTTGCGCCACTTTGAACGCGACTTTGTACGCGACTTACAGCCGTACTGTGCTTCAAAAATGTATAAAGTATGTTATTTCAGCTTTGGCTACCTGAGTTATCACTACCAGCTGTCTGATACCTTAGTCTACTAGCTCCAGCCTGCGGTTGAGGTTGAAGGGAAGGGAAGGTGGTTGTAGTTTGTTGATGTGAATAGTTAAATGGTTGTGGCGGGGCGGGGAATCCGCGGTATGGGTGTTGAGGGTGAGGATATTGATGAGGTATATGTGGAGCATGTAGGCTAGACTGTCCTTGCAAATGTCTGTGGGCCATGGGGTGGTTGGAGACTGTTTCGAACTCCTGTACTGGGTGCTGAATGAAGTTAGAGTGGGAGGATAAAGGCTGCAAAGTCTTCGTAGTTGATCTGTTCAAAGCATTCCACTCTCGAGCAGAGCTTTCCTCAAGAATGACATCCACAGATAATCGCGGAATTTGAATGCGGAAGCGCTGCAAGAAATCTGCGTCCCGCATTTGTGCTGTGTTCAAAACTTTGTCATTCAGGTCTCCTTTATGTACCACTTCATCCTTGAGCTTGGATGCCTGCTCGCGCTCCTGTGCAGCCGGCTGCTTTGCTTCAACAGTGCAGTGATGTTGATCACAATCATGTTGCACATTTACAGTGCATCGAAGGGACTGCTTCTCTATTAATACAGGTAGCGCATTGACATACAAAGCAATGAGATACTCACCGTTGGAAGAATCGAAAAGTACTGGCCTGAAGGCGTCAGTCGGGGCATTCCATGACTTGATGCAATGTTTCCAACCACCATGGCTTCAACAAGTACAGAGTCGACAGCATTGGTGGGGAAAGCAGTGCGTTTGCACTGCAGGGGCTCAATGACCTTGACAATTGAGATACCGTCGGTAGAAAAAGCATATAGTAGGGGCGAAGAGCATGCTGCAAATCCTAGAGGTTTACATTTGTCGCCGTTTGCCACAATAAGCTGCTGAGTGCGGTGAAAGTTTTTTGTGCTCTTTTCAAACTCGGTATATAAGGGCGTCTCAGGAACCAGGCGTCCAGTCTGAGTATTCTGCCATTGCTGATCAACAGCACCCCTATCTGCTGTTCCAGTTCCTGATACGGGACGTCAACACCCCAGACCAAAAGCCACAGAGAGAATGTATATACTTACCAGCTAGATTCCCTTTGTTGTCGTTATTTGGAATGCCCAGATATCCTTTGATTGTGTCTGACCAGTAAACCACATCCTGGGCACTCTGACCTACGGTCACCCAGTGCCCTGATGTAAATGCATTGCTACGGAAATATTGTTGCACCTGAGTTACACGATCCTTGTGAGGACAGTTGGTGTTTCCAAACTGTTCGTCTGCTTCCTTGTTAAGCTGGATTTTTCCTCGGTCTAAGAACACTCCTCCGCTGAGCATATGTCGAATGCGATTTTGTCTTGCAAATGCCCATGCAATATCACGAGATGGGGCAAGCCGATTGGAATGTATGCTCTTGGCCCGAATAACAGCATTGTAAGATTCGAAAACCTCAGTTGCAAAAAGCATAGCAGGCCCAAATCGACGAATATGCTCTGGAAGGTGAACCAAGATATGGAACTTTGGCTTATTGAACCAACGAATGCTCCATTTCGCAGCATATAGCAGAAATTGCTCGATTTCTTGTTGCAACAATTCCTTGTATCCACAAAAAATGACTGAGTGTATAGAAATTCAAGTGGAATAAGGTACTCACAATATATGAGTTCAAATTGACGATTTTTGGCTGCCAGATTAGAGGAACAAGTTTAGACAATGCAACCCATGTCTGGTAGCAGTCATCTACAACAAATCCCTTCAGGACAAATGGAGCAGCTTGGCTTATCTTTCGAAAATCTGAACCTGTCAGAGAACCATAGTGATTAACCAAAACTTCACCCTGAAGGCTAGAATCAAGACCAAGGCCTTGGACATCCAGAGAGGAGAGTCGAGTGGCTAGCTCTTTTTTCAGCTTTTCATTCTTTTTCAATTGGTTTTCAATGACATCACGCCAAAGATATTTGACAAATCCCAAAAGGACTACATGCAGAATTTCAACTGGCGTGTCTGCATGGGGGTCCAATCCTAAAACATATCAGACTACCAGAATACATTGAGCAAATTCAAAACCTTTAATACGCCAAACAGGGCTCATTGTATCTTGAGATAGGTCAGGGGCTTGTGCTTCTTGAACACCCTTTCGACGACGGTTCATGAATTTATCAATAAAAAACACTTGGTATGTATCTTTGATTCCACTTTCTGTGCGTGCTTCCTTGGCTTTTGATGCTCCGTTGGTCTCAGCTGTTATGAACTGGCTCTTGATGGTAGCCATTGTCTCAGCCTTTGTACGAGGCTTGCCAGGCTGAAAAAGGTCGGAATTATATGATTATTTTGATGAACTAATAAAACTTAGTTACCTTTACAAATCCTTTGACCCGATGACTTATAGATTGGAGACTTTCTTTGAACTTTGCTCTTGTCTTTTTCTTCCCCTGTTTACTTCCAGCACTAGCAGCTGATCCCACTGAGCCTGTCTCTGAGCCTCCATGTTCCTCATCACTGTTGTTAATATTGGTGTCTTCATTGAAGCCTTCATTGATTATTGGATTTTGCACAGTCTGTCCATCTTTTGCATCCTTTCCTTTTACCCAACAAGTGCGGCAGAAAAACTTCCCTCGAAGACCAATGTGGCATGCAAATTCACTCTGCATGGGGTTGTCTCCAAGAAGTGCCAAAACACAGACAATGAGGAGAACACGTGAATGGGTTTTTGGGTCCCAAGCCCAAATACCATTTTCCTGACAGTCCCTACAGGTTATTGAGTAACTCTGAGAGCTGGGATGACAATTAATTTACATACTGCAATTGGTCTGCAATACCATCCAACATTTCAAGAGGAGGTGCAGTATTTGATGTTGCAAGAAAGTGTACATTGTATTCCTTTGAAGATTCAGTGCGGTCAAGTCCAGCTGCAGTAAAAAGGAAGCTGTTGTGTTCATTCCAACGCTTGGATGTATTCCCAGAGGTGTCATCGCAGTAGAGCCAGATTGGAAATGCTAGGCACTGCACCCCATCAGCTTTTTGACGCCACTTATTCCCAATGGCTGGATCAGTAAAAGTCCATGGAGATAATGTTGGAGGGCTAGTAGACTTGTCAACCACATCTAAGTTTTACATGAGTAATTTGAACTGCGACACAACTTTACAATTATACGTACTTTCAATTTTTGTGACATCTGTGAGGTGCCCGTACAAAGTTTTATCTTGAAGTTGTGGAAAAGAAAGTAGAAGCTCGTCTTCACTGACAATAAATTCCCCTTCACCCTTTATAACCTGCCAAGACTCAGTGCCATCCTCTCGAAGAACCTCTTCAAGCTTCCAACACCGTGCATAGAAGCGCCCTTGGCGCATAAACCAGCGGTGAGGAATGCAAACCTGCTCACTGCGTAGCATAGTAGGCTCGAATATGTAGTAATCTTGTTCTCCAATACGTGCCATAGGACCAATCTCATCATCTGGGATTTCATTAAGCCACCGAGAGAACTGCCGAGCTTCAGATACATTCTTGGCTGCACAATCTTCAGGATAAAATGAGAGCTTGTCTCGGACTTGAGGGTTACAAATTTCCTAAAGCAATGATTATTTTGTTTGACCTACTGTGGAGTTGCAATACTAGTAGCTCACTTGGGATATAATATCAGCAAGGCTATTCACATAGTACAAGTGGCCAAAAGCTCCTTTATATTTGAATGTTTGGATTCCATATAGAGTCTGCAGCTTTGCATCCAAGTCTTTCATGGTTTTGACAGATGTAGCATCTTGTACTCCATTGACTCTTAAGAGCCACAAGAATAAGTCCAGTTGCCTCACAGAGAATACTGAGCGAGGAAGATGCATCAAGATATCAAGGGTGCAAGCCTATATCCAGTGATCATCAATTGAAGATGTAGAAATAAACCTCAATGAACAAACTGTTCTGTCAGGCCAAGGAAACCACTCCAGTGATTTTTGGCTTAAGTCTGTTTTTGAACGTTTGTTGAGAAGCCCGTCAAAAGGATTGAACGCATCTTGCCCTTGAACAAAAATTATCTTAGCATGTGTAAGGGGCTGACAAAGGTTCAATACCTCGCATGTTGGAATTATATTCATGTGAGCCAGTTTCACTGAAATCAATTTGCTCACTGACATCAGATCGGTCTCCATCAGACTCATTGTCTGATTGAATGTTGTCCGGTCCATGCTGAAACATGTTCAGCATGTAATATGACAGAGCTTCAATACTCTCCTCTTCACGGGAGCCAGAAAATTCAGTTTCCATCAATTGAGATCACCCCAATCGATGTTGGTTAAAGGTGCAAAATCAGAAGAAGTCTGGTGGGTTGTGTCAAGGAAATCTGAAAGCGGTGGAAGGGATTCTCTAGGTAGTTCTGGATTGGTGAAGGTTTGCCATAGACGTGTAGCAGCAAGATCGTAAACATCCGATATGGGAACAGCTGCGGTGCTGGTTTCCGAAGTAGAGGTAGTAGTATTCAGTGATGAATGGAGATTACTAGCGTGTTTTGCTGTCTTTTCGTGCTCCTTTGCATGATATGGGGATTGTCCTGATGCATCAGGACAGATCCGGCAGTAGACTCGCCATTGATCCCGCTCAAATATGACCCGCCAGACTGTGGTCTCGATGAGGACATCTAGCTGCTGCAGTACTAGAAGGATAAACGCTTGCCCTTCTCATCCTCAAAGCCTTCAGGTCGGATATGTCCTCGTAACGACATCAATTTCACAGGGCCGCTGTTCGTCCCAAGGGCTAAGAGATATTTTATGAAGCAGGGTTTGTGGAAAAGATACAGCCTAGTACACAGGCGTGCAGTTCTATTCAACCAGGTTTAACCCAGCGATAGTTGATGCTGAGCCTGATTAAATTAGTGCTCAGTACAGTTTCCGTAATCCTAACCCCGGCGTCACTTGAAACCTGGGTTCAAAATATTGAGGCTGGGCATCAACTCATTTACATAATCAAGGCCCACTGCGGTACTCGGAACGTTCATTTTTCTGCTCTTTTCCAAATTTTTCAAATCTTGTATTGGACTGAATCATTACACAGTATCTACATACAAAGGCGCAACACAACAAAGCATGTATCTGAGAATGAAACTTAAAATTCAAGACACACTGACCTAGGAATCAGTTGATTGGATGGGTAAAAAAAAACAAAAAATCGCTTGGTAACTCAATCTTGGGAAGGGGATGTTTTGATGTACCCGAAGTATGTGGTGTTGAAGTAGGCAGTTGAGGCTGTTTTGCAGAGTTAATGGCAGCATAGAGAGCTTGTTCGGCTTAATGTCATTCTTGAGGAATCTCGTAACTTGAAGGTTGAGGCCTGAGGTTGGGGGGGATGATGGAGTCCGAGCCTTGAATATTTTGTATCTTCAATAGGCAAGTTGAACATTGACTTAGTTGCAAGTTGCGTCCTAATTTGAATGATCCTCGTAGTGTTAAATGTTGACCATTGAAAGGGGCCAGCGTTGAGCATTGAGTGTTGAGTGTTGAACGCGTTTGAACAAAGTCGACGACGTGGCAAAAAAAGACCAAACAATGATCAACATTTCTCACGTGACCTAAAAATGACTCATGGAACATGAAATGATTTGGAGCGGGCAGATTCCTGTGGTGGATTTTTTCGTGCACAATCAGTCGAAGTAATCATTTATGATACTATCTTGCTGCTACTGTAATGAATCATCTCTACTAAATATTCATAGTCTATCTTCAACAAACTAGCCTCCTGCCAATTGCATGGCTTGACTTGGAACGTGAAGCACTATAAATTTGAAGCTCATCTGGTCAAAATGGTGCTGTATTAAAGATAAATACTTGCCCTGCTTATCCTCAAGATTATCCTCAAAGCCTTTGGGTCAGACACAGGTCAGATATGTCCTTGCAATGTGTCATTGATTTTTGACTGCCATTCATCCCAAGGGCTAACAGATATTGTATGAAGCGAGGTTTGTGAAAAACATACAGCCTAGTACCATTTACATAAATTCAAACCTGGGTTATAATATGTGAGCCTGGGGACGAAATGAAATTTCATCCCCGGGTTGTTTGACATCAATCAGCCCACGCTTATCCAAAGGTCTGGTTGTGTACTATCTACATCATTTCGTACCTGGGTTATAATTTGTGAGCCCGGGTATGAAATCAAAATTCATCCCCGGGTTATCTGACATCAATCAGCCCACGCTTATCTGAAGGTCTGGTTGTGTAAGTATTTACGTGACCGAAACTTTTTCCAACTTTTTGATGTAAGTCAGGTTGCGTGATCACGTGGGAAAAGACGTGTAAATTCACACTGACAGTGAACAACACACTCAACTTTGTCGTTTCTAACGCGTCTATGCGTCGTTATGGTAAATCATACAGCTTCAATGACGGTGAAGAGCTAAATGCTTCTTAGATCGGTCTACAATGTCTTCACCCTCGCGGAAAAGACAAAAGACTATCCTCTCTTCACCAGTCTACCCAGAATTGGACCTGAGTCAAGATGATTTGTTGGCTCTTGACGAAATTGAACGCAAACTCTCCCAATCTGCACATTCATCATCTCAAACTCAACCTGGCTCACCCTCTAAACCTCCCAGACTGCCCCTTTCTGATTCCGCTGAGAACCCATTCCAAGTACCATCTACGAAGCTACCAGTACACTTATTTTCCGGTTTCAAGGCTGCTTCAGCTATGACTGTCACACATGAAGATCTTGATAGATTCTCACCGGACCCACCTGAAGAAAAAGATTATTCGACGTGGTTTGAACCCACGGGAATCCTTCCTGCTGGGGGATTTCAGACAGCTCACTCTGCATCGACTGTCGCTTCGTTCACTTCTGCATCGACTGTCGCTTCGTTCACTTCTGCATCGACTGTCGCTTCGTTCACTTCTGCATCAGCACTAGGGCATACTTCACTGTTCTCGACAGCATCTTCTCTAGTGGATAAGGAGCAGCTACCTGTATCCGGATTTCATACAGCGAGAAAAGGTGGTGGCTTGCTTGCTCCATCTGCCGCAGCTTTAGCAAAAGCACAGGAGAAGATTCGGACATGGCAAGAAGAAGAGTCCAGACCATGTTTTCTTTCAACTTCCGAGGATTCATCTTCCCGATCTCCGTTACGAGCCGTTCAGAACAGCGTTTCGGAATCAGAAACACCATGCCCTCCCGCTTATGGTTCTGGATTTGCATCTGCATCACAACTATCCAATAATTTTACCAGCGCCTCCGGCTGTACTCCGGAATCGTCTTCAAACAAATCCTCGACATTCATTTCTCCCTTGATAGACAGGTCGAAATCCCAGAATATTGACCCCAATCGCCCTAAGCCGTTCAAATCACCACTCACCAGCACTCCCAAGACCACCATGACCCCCTCCAAACCCGTTGCTTCTACGTCCTCATCTGCCCGTTTACAGCATCCACTTGCTGCACCACCCTCTAATGCTTCGTTTCGAACTCCTGTACGATCGACAAACGACAATACCTCATCACAAATTGCTTCTTCATCGTCTACCGCTTCATCTTCAGCCCAGAAACCCACTTCATCTACTTCCAGACACCATCCAAATCATTCAGCGATTGTTGATACTTTCCGCAGCTTCACAACGCCTGCTCGGCGCGCACTTCACTCTGGTAGCCTCCCTTCCCCCCACGTCACAGGACGGATACGAAGTACTCCAGCAAAGTTTGTCACGCCCTTCAAAACCGGAATGAAACCTGGTGAGGCAGGGCGACTCAAGCTTGAGACTCAACAAAGATCCCTGCAGCGATCCCGTGCACCTGCGATCCCAGCTACAAATACTACCGGAAAATTGATGGACTCTGTGCGAGCAACCAGCGTTTTTGATATGAGTGAGTGCACTGCTATCGAGTATATCGTTCTCTTGACTAACCTCACGAATAGCTGTTCCGCCGACTCGAATATCATTATCGGAGTCGGGCCTCTTTCCTCAACAGTATACTGCACAAGAAATGATTGATTATAATGTGTACTAGATCCTCTTTTGTTCCATTTTCGGTCGGAGCTGACAACATGACTTCTACAGTGCCATCGAAGAGCTTTCTCAGATCACTACTCCTTCCCTAGCATCATACTACTCCTTTTACACGACCCCGCAACCTTCAGACTATCCATTTGTCGGGGTGGAAGACCAAATTGGTCCTGCTGCCGCGTTGGACAAACTACTTGCACATGGATGTTCGCGTGCTACAAAGGCTTGGGTCGATAATGCATGGTCTCTCATTTTATGGAAATTAGCGGGGATGGTAGCGTTGGAGCCTGAGCGGGAAACACGTGTTCCTACCTTTGGTGGAGCTGCAGAGGGACCAAGATGGTGTTGGAATGAGATTTGGAGACAGTTGCTGTATCGGTAAGCCTATCTTTCTATTCCAAACGAATTCCCTGTCTGATGCCTCATATCTAGCTATGAGCGCGAGATTAATCTGGGTATACGCGCTCCGTTTCATTTAATCACAACCCAAGATCATCCCGCAACTGCACCTATGGTATTATGTGTCTCAAACATCATTTGGCCGGAAGCTTCGTCTTCTCCGGAGGGGCAACAACGTAATCATCAGCCACTAGTAGAAGTCACTGATGGGTGGTATCTCCTTAGGGCGCAAATCGATCTTAGTATGACCAATGCTTTGAAAAAAGGAAAGTTGCGAGTGGGTAGGAAAATCGCTGTCGTGGGCTCCAGGGTAGATTTCCAGTTACCAAATCGTAGTCTCTTTGCTTATCTTCTTGGGTATAGCTTGAAACCGAACGCAAGGATCCTCTCGAGCCTCTTGAAGCTTACCAGTCCACGAAACTAGTCCTTAGTGGCAACTCAAGTCAACTTGCACCTTGGCACGCGAAACTTGGGTTTCAACGCGGACCGTATATATCCACAATGCACAGTTTGACACCTGAAGGGGGCAACATTGCATTGATGGATATCGTCGTGCTGCAGGTACATCCAGTGGCCTATCTAGAATTTCGCATAGATCCAGATGGCAAGAAGCATCAGGAAGGTCCAAGGAATGAAGCAGATGAAGCGGCATGTAAGGAGAGCTGGAGAGTAAGTAGCCACCTAATTATTTTGTTGGTGAAGTCTGACGTTGATTGCGTAGAAAAAGCGTGAAGCTGCTGAGTCTAAAATTTACGAAATGCATGAAAAGAAAATTGCGCGGTATCTCTCGTATGCTGAACGTCTTGATCATAAAGCAGCTCAATTTGCACATTCTCTGTCTGAAGACCCACCGGAAAACATCGACAGCCTTTATGAGGAACTCGAAGTGCCAGAAGATGCTGGGCAGGTGATTTCACAAACCAAAGGCAGTGAAGCCGCATGGCTAGCACGGTATATACGGGAACGACTCGAAAAGGATCGAGAAAGAGTAAAAGATGAGTTAGAGAAAGAGGTAGATGTAAGTCCGCTTGAGATCCCACTGTCACCGCTGTTAGTAACTCTGCTACTTGTATGACAGGATATTTGCCCTTCCCGCAAAGTTCGATCCTTCAGGGTGATCATTGTTCAAGACTCTCGAACGAGCAAATTTCCTTCCCACAGGACCGCTCAATTAACAATATGGGATGTTATGGACCTCAAGCTGACGGAAGAAAAACCTCGGGGCTATTTTGAAATAGGTTGGAGGTGCCGTGTACGTATACTCTATTTCCTGTGGTCCGTCGAAGTGTGCACTGAACTTCTCGTGTTCAGGTGACAAATCTGATACCTAGTTCCAAGGCGGCATGGATGGGAAATGAGCCGGATTCTCAGATTTTTTTGGTGAGCACGAGGGTATCGAAGTGGCAAAAATTGAGGAGCTTGGAATAATGCATATGTATGAAGTATATTAATGTTGTATCATTATGCACTGGGAAAGGGCCTCATACAGAGGCACTGACTTTGCCTGGATTTCCTGCCTTCATTTTACACTTGTACAAGGATATTTATGAACAGAGTAGTGAGCTTAGGTACAATTTCTTACACATGCACTTTCGAAAAGTACATGGCATTAGACTCCAGAGCACAGAATTAGTGTAGAGCAGAGCATATACAGATTACATCTAACATTCAGATGAGATGGTTGGGCATTGAGTCCCAGAGAACCCAGGGCAAGCAAAAATGAGCAAAAATGACTTTTGAGAAGTTTCTCAATGTAGCGCATGCTGGCTTGAGGAAATTCAGACTGGGTTCACTATGTTCATGAATGGGGGCTTGTAGGATAAGCACCTACCTGAAGATCCATCTCATCCAGTCTCATCCACTGATCCTGGCCACAATTTTTGGAAGAATTGTCGGAATCATTGAAATCAACATTCGAAGAGCTAGAGGTCGGTCTTCTATGACGGTTCATCTGGCGGAAATCCACAGAAGAAGAAAAATACTTCGTATTGACAAATTGAAGACCTCCCTGGGATGCAAGCTTGTAATTTAAGGTCACTATCCTGTTCGAAACTTCACCGCTTCCACGTATTCAAACGGTTGCATTGATGATTGAAGGAAGCTACCAGAAAACTACTCCATGGAATATTTTATGCACCTTTCATTCCTCCCGCTGGCACGTGCTTCCTTCCCTAGTTGTAATCACATTAATTCATGATCAAGTGATACTAGTAGAATGTCCATTATCCATAACCCATCTATAGTGGATATCAGCGACGATCCCGAACTTTCTTGTAGAGGTTGATAATGAGGTCATTGGCTGTCAAAGTCACAATTCTATTTCGAGGATCAGCTTTGCTCTTGAATCATGGAAAAAATCATGGAAGAAAATCTCACGTATGTGGTGCGATGCGTAGAAAATGCGCGGTGGATCCTATAAGGAGCTCGTCTTGGAATCATCCAGTTGTACAAGTCTTGGCGCGCTTACCTTTGTACCATCCACGCACACCTTCAGTCTTAAACGTCTTCCATAGGCAATCTATAGGGTTTTTATACAAGGCACCAACAATTTTCCCCTCTGCGTTTCGAATGGTTGGTTGGTTGTACATCCGAGTCAGTGCCTGCAAAAATAAATTGTTATATGTGATGTAATAAGTAATGCAGAGGAGACAACATACGGTGTCCGCAGGCTGCATTACAACACAGACACAAGCTCCTGAGACAAAGCTACTCGCTAAGAATGTCCAGGCACTATTATCTGGTAAAATACCGCGTTTTACAAGTTGGTTTTTCGTGAAGTTGTAGCTTGGTAGTTGTACCTGCCCTTCCGTGAACAAAACTTGGGGAAAGACGGATAAACGAATGCTCACTGACAGAGGATCCCATGGAAGTTCTCAAAATAGCAGCATCAATACCTCGGACGAGTCCGCGGAAGCGTTCCGCTCGAAAGATTGTTGACATAGCATCAAATGAGTTCTTATAGTAGTGTTGTGCACCAACAGGTAAGGCAGGCGAGTAGGCCTACAAAAGCAACGGATACGATTGGTGATTCAAACCGATCAGTAAGATGCACCGACCTGCATACGTGCTTTGATCAAGAAAAGTGGATTTCCAAGGGAAGCTTTAGAGTAAATGTAGGCCAGTGAGACTCCGATACAATAAGTCTGACTACGAACCTCCTACAGCCCCGCTGGAAGCTCCTGCCAACACGGAAGTAATTGGGATTTGCTCTTCGGGCGATCGGCCGACAAGTTCATTTATCCCTCGTCGAAAAGGTTCATAGAATCCTGATAATGAATGAGAAGAGTGCCGGAAAAGGTATCTGGAGAAGGAGTACCGAGGCGAGATCCGTTCAAGAGTATCTAGAAATGTGTTGAACCAGGAAAGGTTGCGCGGACTATGTCAGACGCAACTTACTTGATACATATACTGTCATGAACTTGGGAGTCAGAACACGAAAAACATCAGAAATATGGCGGCGTACAGCTGGTCCAAGACCTCTCTGCAGTCCTTTGATTCCCTCATTTTTCCAAGTCTTGACAAAAGCATCTGGTGCATGCTGATACACCCGGATTGCTCCCTCTTTGGCCAATTCCCCTTGAAGTTGCAGACGCGTCTTAATGACCTCTGCTGGGTTGGATATGGTAACCTGCGAAGTTTTTGAGAGCTCAGCAGCCTGCCGGAGTCGTACAATTCTATCACATACCGCAATACAGGCCGCAATACCTCCGAGAATAAATCCTTCTGCCGTTGATAGTTTTCCTGCAACCACCTGGACCTCAGGCTTTGAAGAGGATGACATGCCGTTGAAAGAGTCCCAATGTAGTTCGTTTGAAATTTAGTACAGGTTAAGTACGTTCAGTAACTTCAATCGCGAGTTGCTGAAGTCGGCCATTGCGCTTTCACGTGCTTCAAATTCTTCCTGGTCAGACCACCATGGCAACTGGTGCAGCATGAATTATCCTTTCAGCACGCAAAGTGTCGTGCTTGTCGCTGTACTGGGAACGGTCTTGCCAGTTCTTTATCGGATAGTCTCTTCGCCTCTCACTCTTATCCTAATATCTCCATTTGTCTTGTTGTTCTTGGGACTCAGTTTTCTTGCTCTTCATGTCTTTATCGGCCATATCCTGGATTCCAGGAACCTTCGTCCACATACTGCGGTTCGCAAAGCCGCCAGACCTTTTGCATTCTCAACCCCTGCAGCATGGCAGGCCGTTCTGACTAGATCGCAGTGGTCCCAAAATACTCCACAATCTTTCCCTCCCTTATGTCCAGAATCACCAATGGTGTCTGCCGCACTGAATGACATTTTAATCATGATTGTGAGAGACTTTGTGCTGACTTGGTACAAGGAATTGTCTTCCTCTCCGTCGTTTCCTGTCGCTGTGTCTTCAGTTTTACATGATTCGATTTCTCAACTTCTGAATCGCGCGGCGGCCATTGATATCCCAACTCTCGTCGTGAAACGTATCCTTCCTCGAATAACGGAACATATTGAACTGTTCCGACAATCCGAGATTGCACTGCGAGGGGCAGGCCTTGAACGTCGGTTGACGCACTCAGAGGAACTCGATATGATGCTTGCAAGCAGATACGGTGCTGGAAGTGAAGCGGGAAAACTGCATCCAGCGATAGAAAATCTGTCTACCACCTTCACTAGGCAAAGCGAAGAGGCGCATTTGAAACGGCTCATCGACAAAGCTCTTCCTTATGTGTTACCCGAAACGGAAAACAGAAGCAAGGCGCTGAAGATTGTGGTGCGAGAAATTGCGGCATGCGCTGTATTGTATCCCGTCATGGAAATGGTGTCAGATCCGGACTTCTGGAACCGGGCGATTGATCAAGTGGTAAGGTTCAATTTCCTTCCAAGTTTCCTTCGCCAGAGGTATTAACCCTACGTTCTTCAGGCAACTGCTGCAATTCATCAACAGTGAGTCCTTGCAAGCTGTCTAAAGTCTCCACCCTAACGACCTTAGGAAACTGATTACCAAAGTCCGGAACGTATTAGAGGCACAATCTCCTCGTCCTCAAAATCACAGTCGTTTATCAACTGTAAACCCGAGCAATCCTGCGCTTACAACGGAAACTATCACTATACGCACGGATGCCCACCAATTTGAATCCTTTCTACGAAGTATACATAGGTGCTCGTCCCTTCTCGATGCTCGGCGTCTGAAGAACGATGTTTTGGGAGAGATACGGCGAACCAGGATATTACTAGGTATGCTGCGAGACTCTTTTACTCGCATCGTTCTGAGCCTAAATTACAGCAAATCATGAAAAGGATGACTGGATAAATGGAGAGAGAACTGAAGACGTGGTTGCTTTTCTTGATAGACTTTACACTGCGAAACGTAAAGTCGAGCAACGAATTGTAGAACTAGGTGGAGGGGAGGACTCGGTACGTCCTTGCATTACTGTAAAGCTCATCTCTCAATTGGGTAAAAACAGACCATCTACCAAGAGACCGGTAGTCTCACTAAGTCAGGTATCACTGTTCGTGATATTCTCAGCAACCCTAGCTCTCTTTCGTATTTCATGGAGTTTATGGACCGTCGGAATCGCTCCCTGTTGGTGCAATTCTGGCTCACCGTCGAGACCTTCAAGAATCCGTTGGAAGCTGTTGATTCGAGCTCCGAGGATGATGAAGATGAACCGGTACAAGACGCATTGACAGCTATTACTGTGAAGGAAGATATATCCATGATCCACGATCTCTACTTTTCCGGTACTATTCACCCCGTGCTTTCATCTATACCCAAGAAATACGTGGAGTCCATCCGAGCTTTTGTCCGAAACGAGGTTGAGAACTCTCGCGTCGCTCAGGGACGCGTACGCAAGAACGTACTTCTTGCCCAGCGTCAAGTAGAGCGCGACATGGAACATGACTTCGAGGACTTTGGGAGTTCAGAACTTTGGTTTCGGGTGATGAGCGATGCCGATTTTACCTCACGCGTTCCTCCACCTCCAAAAGATAAACGCTCTTCTACCGTTCGTACTGGGAGTTCTCATGACTCTGATACCCCCAAATCATACCGTCCATCTCTACTACCGCGTTCAGGATCCGCACCGGGAAACTTTCCTAAGACAGAAATGTCAGGCTCCACTCAATCTCTCCGTTCGGTTGATTCTGTTGCTTCTGCCAAAATTTCATCCATGGCCCATCCTACAAAAAGCAATATCGAAATACTCATGTCTCCTGTTACGGATTCTTCTTCTGATTCTGAACGAGCGCCGCTATTCGATGATCCTGATGATCGCGCCCAAAGGGCAGAAGAACATCGGATGGATGCGATTCATGCCGCTTTGACTGATATCATGGCATTGGATGAGGCCCATTATGGCTCGGAGGAAGATATCGATGATCGTATGTCGATGTTCTTGTCCCCCAGATCTCCCAGAGTCAAAAAACAGAGTGATGCATTCTCACAGGAGGTTGATGACCACGTTGTTGAGCCTGATGAGGACGTACCCGATGAGATGGAAGAGGGGCGCGGATCATTCCAACTTGCTGGTCCTGGCGATCTTCAGTTATCGTATGAGATAGCTCGGCTGGCAGACAAGATTTTGAGTGTACAGTCTCAAGAGATCATGTTGGACAACCTTATAAAGAAGGCGGAGCTTACTGGCGACAATCAGGAATTAAGACTTCTGAATCGCTCGAAATCTTCAATGAACCGTGAACTGCGAGAGTTGAATTTTCAAAAGGTGCAGTACGAACAGCAGGAGTCTGCAAACCGTCTCGTTTCTGATCGTACCAAAATCTCCATCGTTAGCTCAGCGGCTGGAGAAGAGGAAGGAAAATCCGTCGTCCGTTACCTGATTGAGATTCAGCAATTGGGTCTAGACGGCACTTTCTCCTCTGGCTGGGTCGTTGCAAGGCGCTACAACGAATTTTTAACCATGCACAACAAGCTACGAGAAAAGCATAGTGCCGTGAGGAACTTGGAGTTTCCCGGTAAAAGCCTTGTTCCCCATCTTTCCATTAATTTCGTAGATACTCGGCGAGCTGGTTTGGAGAAGTATTTGCAGGGTTTGATATCTATTCCCCTCGTCTGTGAAAGCGACGAGCTCAGAACTTTTCTTTCTCGCGAGTCTCCATTCGTAGCGTCCGAACACCACGATCAACCTAACCGGCGTGGACCAGTTGCCGGATTCTCTGGGACGGAACTAGTGCGAAATGTATATCGATCCGTAACCGGAAGCATCGATGACATGTTATTCGGGCAGTCGATGCTGGATGTCATGATACAGCGTCTCACCCGACAAGCAGCCGAATTTGCCGGAATAGTTGGGTCCGGAGTTACGGACGAAAACTTTGTTGCACAAGCTCTGAATGCTTCAGGAAAGACTGCTCCTGCTGCACTCATGCATTTATCTGCCGATTTAAAACCCCTGGAAGAAGAATCCAGCACATCCACTTTCAGTGCCCCAATATGTGATCTCTTACTTGCAATTTTCGAGCTGAACAAGCAGAACAATTGGCTACGAAGACAAGCCGTTGTCATTATCTTACAGCAAGTGCTTGGTGGCACTATTGAACGGTGAGCATTTTTATGCTACCTCTTCTTCAGCTATTTACTCACACATGAATTCAGCAAAATTCGTGAAACGATCAAGTCGTTACTGGATGAGCCTAGGATTATGTCATACTTGAAGATTTTCCGCGATGGTTTGTGGCCCGCAGGAAAGCTTAAACCTCAAAGCGTTCCCCGCACTCCTGAAGAAAGATCACGGAGTAGGGATGAAGCCAACCGAAAGCTATCTGCCCTAGTACCAGGTAGGTGCTCTTGCTGACTGTACCCCAGTATGCCATTGACCAGGTTCTTCAAGATTTGGCTGCAAATATGATTGGACGATCGAATGCTCGGCGAGGAGCCCGACGAATATTTGCTGTGTTGCAGAATCGTAGACTCAATCAGCACATTGCATACACTGTTGTAGACGAGGTTTTCTCTGCATTATTCCCTGAGTCCACACCGAATACCAAGGTAGAGCGATTAATGACCTAACTATTAGTATCATAAAGAAATGGAACATCTGTAAATACTTATGCATCATCAATAATGACCCGTTTGACATTGATCATGGACTCGAAGGCCTTAAAGACGGTGGTGTAGCTTCAGAAGAATCCAATGTTTGCTCCGTATCCGTTTTGGGCTTTTTACTGCGGGAAATTATGACAGAGCTGGCCGTAGGATCATCGTAACTGGAACCACGCGCATGAAGTGCAATTATTAGTTCTGATAAAAGGCACACGCACACTTTTATGACATGTAGAATGTAGCCTCCCGAGCCAGAGGAGTTCATTGTAGGATGAGTCCTTCCGGGAAGCACCTGTTCTTAGGTCAGCAAGAATATCAAACACGAGCTAAATGTTTCCTTTGCCTGGTATTTTCGAAGCCAGCCTTCCGTTAAGCTGGGTCCTAAAAACCCTGGCGCATTTCTCAATTTATTTTGAAGGTCGACCAAAGGCTTCAACCTGTTATGAGCAATTGTCACCCGGAGAACTAAGTTGAGCTTACTTGGGAATGAGGACTGTGCACTACGATGGAAGCGGAGCCGGCAAGGTATGGCACTAGTCTATCAATAATGCCTGACGGTTCATATTGACTCGCCACCATAAGTCTGAAGTGAACATAATGAGCCACCAGCACATCTGTTCAATTGAGATCGACCAACGCTTCGAACTCTCCGGCAAAAAGTTCTTCTCTTGTGTTTTCCAAAAGTTCGTGGGCAACCTTACGCTTTCGTAACCTAGTCTTCTGTCTGTCCGATCTAATTTCATCAGCAGGAATTTCAACAGGTGCATGAACTAGTGAATTGTGAGGAACGGTATGAGGGAAAGACGGAAGTCTAACCGGAGACGTAATGTTGCTCTGAGGTTGCCCAATTCAAAGACTTCAAGACAGATTGCACCATCTCTGTAGGAAAGTTCATATTGGCTACTACCGGATATGCTGGGGGTGAATCTGTGTCACAGACTGTAAGCAGAGTCCCGGAACCTAAGCAATAGATCAAAGATTGAGCCATCGAAACCACACTGCTCTTTCGTACCTCCCATTCTCTCCAAAATAGCAGCGGCAACCAGCCCGGACGCATCGTCTACGGCGAGGTACCTTCCTCCCGGTAGTACATTTGCCATAGCTAACATCTGAGAGAGCGTATCTGGCCGTATATCTCGTATTCGATTCTGATCTTTATTGAACCAATAGTCGCAGACGTTGTGCATGGTGGGCTCGATTGTGATGAACGACTTCGAATACCTAGAATCGACAATCTTAGAAATTAAGCGAAGATATCACACATCACACACTTCGCTTCCTTGCGCTTCTTGTACTTGTCTTTACTATACTCTGTTTTTAGAGAATAGTTGGCGTGTTGCTCTATTTGCCTCTTGATGATTTCCTAATATGACTTTGTTTAAGGTCCGATCCAGGTTTGTTAAATAGTAAAAACAAACCGACGCATGGACACCAGACTGTTTGAGAGTTTGGATCTCATCCAAAGTCAAAGGTTGCACAAATTCTCCATCGTTGATAAGTTCATTTGTTGCATCGGTGTCCTCTAGCCATCTGATAAGAGCATGATTCAGACTTCAGGTGGATACCATTACCAACTTCTTCCAACGTCCTGACCGGAAGAATCTTGAGCTGTTTGTTGACCATCTCATAGGAGAAGCCATAGGGCTGCCCTATAAGTTCATTCGCATAGAAGGATCCAAGTCGCCCAACGGTTACTATCCTAGATTATGAGTCAGATCTGCTCGTTGAACTGCTGCAAATTGCTTGCACCGTTGAACAAAAAACGCACGAGTCCCGGTCAACTTTTATGCTCCGAACATCTCCGTTGGGTTGTCTTACCAACACATTATGGCCTGGTTGGATTTTTGGAAGGTTCTGTTCAGCATTTGCGGCAGTAGAAGTCGTGGAAGTTGAAGAAATTGACATGAGGATGAAAGAAACGACGAAAATATTCTCAATTAAGGATAATCTTGATCTTGATCTTGATCTTATCTTTTTCATTCACCAGCATGACCGACGCTAAATCACCAACCACACTTCCAGATGAACTAACATACCTTATTACTGCTTTTCTTCCTTCTGAGCCTTCAGAAATTCGCTCCAAATCGTATATCATCCTTGCTGCCTTTTGCCAAGGTGTTCGGCAAGCTCATCCACCGAATGGACAAGAGCCCGATCCCGCGACTGAAGCTCTTGCAAAAATATTCTCTCCTCTGGTCGTTCCTCGTTTGGAAGAGACCGACGAAAATGATCTCCTGGTAGGAATATCATTCTTGACCGCTTTATTCCAAGTCGACTGGCAATCAGCCTCTGCAATTTTCCGGCAGGATATGGTACAGGATTTGATTATGGATAGCGTTGAGCTCACGCCTTCGGACGAACTCTCATTGCACGTCGCGCATTTGCTCAGTCAGGCTTGTGGATACAAAACAAGTCGCGCTACGCTATCCTCGCAGGCATCTCAATGGCTAGAAAGTAAATCGCGCACTACGCAAGCCTCTTTACGCGCGGCTGTAGCGATCGCGTTGATCAAATTGAAGAAAGGCAGCATCGCAGATAGCGCGGCCGAAAATTTCAACGATGCTTCATCCACGAAGGGGAAAAATGTAGACGATGGGCTGGCAGAAGTCATGAAGAAACTGGTCATTGATGGTACCGAAAAGTCATCCTTGGCAGATGCTGTAGAAGGTCTTGCATACCTGAGCACCGATCCTGCAATCAAGGAAGAGTTGTCCAAAGATTCACGATTTCTTAAACGACTCTTTTCCCTCACATCTAAACGTAATTCTACTGCCATAAGCGAATCAACTTCAACAGTCCTTTATGGTGTTCTTATCATCGTGTCCAATATCTGTGCTTACCGTCCTCAGCTAAGCGAGGAACAGAAGCAGATGGAGAAACTCCGCAAAATGGCAAAATCTAGCGGTACTCCCTCCGATACGTCTGATTCTTTGAATGACGATGGTCGAGTAAAGGAAAGAATCAAGAGATTATTGACCGCAGGTGTTCTCGATGTTCTTGCCACCGCCTTGCCTTCCACGGACACTTCTGGAATTAGGATCACCATTGGTATTGCCCTCCTTGATATCATCACCGACAAAGATAACAGGGGCAAAGTCTTACAGCACGGGGGTGGTAAACTCCTTGTTCTCCTCATACGAAAGGCTATGTCAGAGCTAAATGGGACAGCAGAATTAGATGTGGCTTATCTGGCACCGATACAGGCTTTGGCCAAGCTCGCAATCACGTCGTCGCCTATTGCGGTGTTTGGTCCGAACCAAGGTGCTTTATATGATGCCATTCGCCCATTCTCATTGTTACTTCGACATTCATCTGCTAAACAGCTGCAACGCTTTGAAGCTCTCATGGCGTTGACGAATTTGGCATCTGCAAGTCCAGATGTCTCTTCTCGAATAGCTAATGCGGAGGGTCTGCTCGATCACGTCGAACTTCTGTTGTTAGACGACCACCCAATGGTTCAACGAGCTTCCGTTGAGCTCCTCTGCAACCTGATTGCTGGATCCGATAAGGTTTTTGATCGATACAGCGACGCAGATGGCGCAGGGAAATCAAAGCTACACATTATATTAGCACTGTCGGACGCGGAAGACTTGCAAACGAGACTTGCGGCTTCAGGTGCATTAGCTACTTTGACATCTGCACCCAGCGCTTGTAGAGCTCTCTTACAGATACAACGGGATCGTCATCGAGTGTTATTAATCTTAACGCTACTAATTGATCCTTCTGCTGCTCCTCAGGATGACCAATTGGATAGCGAGGGTCATCCGGGACTCGTCCACCGAGGCGTAGTATGTGCATGCAACTTCTTACTGAGTATTGAAGCCGAAGAAAGCCAAAAGATAATTCGTGAAGAAGCCACAGAGATAGGCCTTATTCAAGCCTTACAAAACACAGTAAAGTACAATGGGACACCACAGATAGTGCAGTTGGCATCGGAAGCACTCAAGTTCTTATTGGACACTAAGTAGACCTGCAGTACATAGTTAAATAAGCTTTCTGAAAACCTTGAAGGAAGAGCAATTCGTCTACAGCAGTTGGCCGTACCGGTACCGCTTCCTGCGCTTCGGCACGAGCCAAAGTCGAGCGCTTACGCTCGGCGCTGCCGTTCTTCCCGATCCAGATTGGAATCATCACCTTCCGAGTCCTACAATACAACATTATACACCATTCTGGTCCTGGTAATAGGCATCTGTGCACATAATGGTAAGCTTATTCCAGCGTCACAGTCTTTATCGACTTGTCATGTTCGGTAGGCCCCATCCAAGAAGGCGGGCAAGAAAGTCACTCCGACCGCAAAGAAATCAAGTGGAGGGGCATCGAAAGGCAAAGTCGCAAAGGTAAAGTACTCATCTGCTTCAATGATTCCAGTCATCGACCTGAGATTGTTAGGCCGACTGGAAAGAGGGATTCAAGAAGAAGCAAATAGGCGTCTCAGATATGACGCTTCTGTCAACGATCAGCAACGAAAGTATCAACGATAATCTTTCGAAGAGGTGGAAGGGTGGCGAGATATACACCTATATTGGACAAGTCTTAATATCTGTGAATCCTTTTCGAGGTGAGTAATATTATTATACTATGCTACACAACCAGCTTAAAATTGGCCTAGATCTCGGGATATATACTGAAGAGGTGCTTGCACGATACAAAGGAAAGAACAGACTCGAAGTTCCACCTCATGTATTTGCCATCGCTGAATCTGCCTACTACAATATGAATGCGTATCACGAAAACCAATGTGTCATCATCTCCGGAGAATCTGGAGCTGGAAAGACGGAAGCTGCGAAGAGAATCATGCAATACGTTGCCGCAGTATCGGGTGGTCAGGATAGCAGTATTCAAGAGATAAAGGACATGGTTTTAGCGACCAATCCTCTACTAGAGAGTTTCGGGTGCGCCAAGACATTGCGCAATAACAATTCGAGTCGTCATGTACGCTAATCCCGTTCTTTCTTTCCACTTCCATCCATTCATCTTATCTAGGGAAAATACCTCGAAATCATGTTCAATTCTCAGGGTGAACCTGTAGGCGCACAGATCACCAATTATCTGCTGGAGAAAGGCCGAGTCGTGGGCCAAGTCGAGAATGAGAGGAACTTCCACATATTCTATCAGTTCACAAAAGCTGCAAGCAGTGAACAACGAGGTGTGCCATAAAACTTTAACTTTTGAGCAGCTCTTAATGCATGCATATCAGAGATGTTTGGTTTGCAAGGGCCTGAAGCGTATGCGTACACAAGTCTTAGCAATTGCCTTGATGTTCAGGACATTGACGACAACAAAGATTTTACAGACACCATCGTTAGATCATATCCTCTCTTATTCGGTATTCGGATGCTCATTGACATATCATCAGAATGCCATGCGAATCATTGGTCTCAGTGATCACGAGCAGAGCGAAATATTCCGCATGCTAGCGACCATCTTATGGCTCGGAAACGTTCAATTCGTTGAAGATGACAGTGGGAATTCGACGATCGCAGATGCTGGTGTCACTGATTTTGTCGCATATCTCTTGGAGGTGGACTCAGCACTTGTGCAGAAAGTAATGACCATACGAGTAATGGAAACACAGCGCGGTGGTCGCCGTGGTTCTGTTTATGACGTGCCTTTGAACCCTGCCCAAGCAACCTCCGGAAGGGATGCACTAGCCAAGGCTATTTACAACAATCTCTTTGAATGGATAGTATCACGAATCAACGTTTCTATGAAACCCAGGTCAGCTCATGCGCACATCATTGGTATCCTTGTAAGCTCTCGGAACATTGGCCTCTAACGTGCTGATAACCGTTTTTCTGGTAGGATATCTTTGGATTCGAAATATTCGAGGTAAGGAAAAGGCGGGAATTTACAAACCGTGATCATACTAATATTTGAGAAGGACAACTCTTTTGAACAACTTTGCATCAACTATGTGAACGAGAAGCTACAACAGATTTTCATCGAGTTGACTCTCAAGACAGAACAGGAGGAATACGTCCGAGAACAGATCAAGTGGACACCTATCAAATATTTCAACAACAAGATTGTCTGCGATCTCATCGAGGAGCGACGGCCGCCTGGCATCTTTGCTGCCTTGAACGACGCGTGTGCTACCGCTCACGCTGATCCCACCGCTGCTGACAATAGTTTCATGCAGCGATCTGCCGGACTGGCGTCCAATCCTCATTTTGAGTCTCGGGGTGCTCAGTTTTTGGTCAAACATTATGCTGGAGACGTGATGTACAATGTATCTGGCATGACAGACAAGAACAAGGATTCCCTCCTCAAGGATTTATTAGATCTCATCGCATCTAGTGGCAACCAGTTTTTACAAACCATATTCCCTGACCGGCCGGACCCAAATAGCAAGAAGCGGCCACCTACTGCTGGAGATAGAATCAAGGTAAGCACTTGGTTCAGGGAAAATGACCGAAGCTTAGTCTTGTTAGGCTTCTGCCGGTGCCCTTGTTGAAAATTTGATGAAAGCTCAGCCTTCTTACATTCGTACAATTAAACCCAACCAGAATCGGAGTTCGTCAGAATACGATGAGAAAGCGATTCTGCATCAAATCAAGTACCTAGGTCTACAAGAGAACATTCGCGTTCGTAGAGCAGGTTTCGCTTACAGAAATACTTTCGAAAAGATGATAGAGAGATTCTATCTTCTTTCTTCTCGGACCTCCTACGCCGGGGAATACATTTGGAATGGTGATTCCAAGTCAGGATGTGAAGCAATCCTGAAGGATACAGGCATTGCTAAAGATGAATGGCAGATGGGCACAACCAAGGCGTTCATCAAAAACCCTGAAACAGTAAGTTCACTCTGCTCTGCATATCTGAATCCAATCTGATGGCCCATTGAGCTTTTTGCTTTGGAAACAATGCGCGACCGCTACTGGCATAACATGGCTGGACGTATACAACGCGCGTTCCGGAATTACATGCGATACAAACACGAGTGTGCTCGTCGTATACAGAGGTTTTGGAAGAATAACAAAGAGTCACTGGTCTATGCTCAAGTCCGAGATCATGGACATCAGGTGCTTGCTGGACGTAAGGAACGTAGACGATTCAGTCTGTTGAGTTATAGAAGGTTCATGGGTGATTATCTCGATGTAAATGGCAAGAGTGCTTTTGGGGAAGAACTTGCTTCAGGATGTGGTATCGGCAGTGGGTGTTCGTTTTTAGCACCTACTCTTGTGCTTACCCCATATCGATAGATGATGAAGTGACCTTTAGTGGCAAAATTCAACTTCTTGTGTCAAAACTTGGACGCTCCAGCAAACCCAGCCCTCGATGGATAGTCGTGGTATGGCCATTTCTTTTTGTATTCCTTTATCTAATAAGTGCAACAAGACCAAAAAAGCTGTTCATATAGCCATTACCACGGTCAGGGATGGTTCGACAATAACCACACTCGAAAGAAAGATTCCTCTGGTAACAATCAAGAGTATATCTATGACGAATCTAAGAGACGATTGGATGGTATGTTGGCTTTTTCTTCGGGAACTCAAAACTGTAGCTTTTTTAGGCCTTGAACGTGAATGCTTCGGAAGAGGGGGATCCTGTCTTTCATTGCTATTTCAAAACCGAGTTGGCTTCCAATCTAATCACCTTGACAAATTCAAGCATTAGTCTCATGATCGGGCCTACGTAGGTCTCGCTCGTTTGGTTTTATGATACAAGTATTCAGGCATTATTTCTAGCATCGAATACGCCAAAAAGAAGGAGAAGCGGGCACAAATCAAAGCGGTCAAAGACGAAACCATACAGAAAGACGACTTATACAAGAGCCATGCGATTCATGTCCAGTCTGGAGAAGCTCCTACTAGCTTGTCTCGTCCCGCTGCCAAGCGCAAACCCGGTGCTGTTCGTCCTATAACTCAGGGGAAACTTCTACGTCCTGGAGGGCCTACTGTATGTATCCGTCACTCATTTATTTTCTTGTTATAACTTGCTCGACAGAAATCTAAACCCGCATCAAAACCGAAACCTGTGGCCCAAAAGCTACCCGGACAAACAACAATCTCCGCGGCGCAGTCGATTATGCCCAAGCCAGCCCCCGCTTCTACTAATGGTGTCGCTCGTACGGCCCCAGCGCCATCTCGTGCTTCCGTGCCCCCTCCGCCTCCCCCCGTCCACCCCGCCGCCGAATTGTTCAAAGCAAAGTATGCTTTCAATGGAGAAGAGGGAGAGATGTCTCTTAAAAAGGATGATATCGTAGAAGTCATAAGTAAGGAAGGAGATAATGGCTGGTGGCTTGTCAAGAAGGACGGTGTGGAGGGCTGGGCTCCAATCAATTATCTGGAACCAGTCCCTCCAGCTGCTCCTCCAGCTGCCCCAAAGCCGCCACCACACAGAACTAAAGCTGCTCCTGCCGCTCCAGTGGCTGCCAAACCGCCCGTCGCCACAGCGAAGACCGTTGCCCATTCATTAACTGCAAATGCTTCTGCAAAACCTGTTTCTGTATTTCCTGGCATGGTTCCCGCAAATGGATCTACTGCGCCTTGGAAGAAAACATCCGCTATCACACTAGATGACTCGCCTGCTTCTTCGAGACCATCGAGCGTGATTGGTCATAAACCTCCGCCTCCTTCTGTAGCTAGTAAACCCAAACCTCCTGCCCCACCAGTCGGAGTTAAACCGTCCCCCAATGTTCCTGGAAACCCGCCAATACCGAGTGCACCTCGCCCATCTGTCGGCGGCGCCCCAAAGACCGCTAATAACTCTAAGCCTCCTGCTGCTTTAGGTGGTCAGATGGATCTAGCTGCTGCGGTAAGTTTTTGTTGAATTTCTCCAGTGCGGGCCTCATGTTCTTCATCTTTAACAGTTGGCGAAACGGGCACAGAGGATCGCTCAAGACGAATGATGACATGGTATCTCTTACGCGATGAAGGATTTACATACGTACACCGGAAACAAATAGAAATATGTATCTTATATGTTGGTCTGGGCTGAACTTCCTCATACCTTCTACTGGTCTCAAAATCACGACGATCTGACACCAACCATCACGTTTTGTCTTCAACATCAGTTTTTCGGCCGCAAAAACCTTTACTCATGCCCCTACACAAGTATTTTAGGATTATGGTGAACTGTCCCACCAAGTCTCGGGTCGCCTGGTCTGACAGATCGCACCTACATCTCCGAAGCTTTAACCTTTGTTTCTCCTCATTTTGAGGTCTAGCTTTGTTGTTAATGTGCTTTTCCCTTTCAAGGTAATTCGTTTTACACGGTTTGCATGCAAATATTACTCTTCTAAGGATGTTAAACACACGGCCACCCCCTAGATCCGCATGGTCTGACGGATGAGTCGGAGGAACTGCGGGTGATATCACTATGAACGCGAACGTGACTACCTTTAGATGAATTGCAGCTTCTTCGGCTTGAACAGCCCAGTTTCATCTTCTCTCCGCCATAACTCAATCCTAGTATAGCATAGGCTATGTTGGCCAGCAAAAATCAAAACTTCATCCTCATCCTTCTTCGGAAGTTTCTTGTATATGCTGTAAGTATGGCTCACTATAAAAGATAGTGGTTCAAGACTTTATTTTACATCAAAAAATCCTCTGCAACAATCCGCCTGAAAATGCATTCCTCTACTCTGGTAATCTGCGCGGCAATCCTTTGTGGCATTGCTTCTGGTCCGCCCTTTTTTTTACTATAGATATTAACGTTCATCTAAGCGTCGATATTCTACAGCGCATCCTACTGAAGCTGTTCCGGGAACTCTCGCGGCGCGTGATTGTTCTGCAGAAGCAGCTGCCTTGAACGTGGCGCGACGCGAAAAACGAGGCCTTCCTCCTCGATCCATCTACCCCACCATGCCCAACGTGAGTGCACTGCAGTTCGGAGATTCGCTACTCACTGAAAGCGCGCCTTCTCGTAGGAAATCTGCGTCCTAGCCCCCGAAATTGCTAAAGAAAACTACGTTCTTTCTGGTTCGGTAAGGAGCCTAGGATCTCTTTCGGATTCCTTCCACTCCTAGGCACTGGCTAACTCTATCTATTGGTCTACAGGTGGTTCGCAACGATGTGACGGACGGTGAGCCGTAAGTGGATTTGTTGTGCCATTCAATGAAGTCAGCTAACAGCAAACCCGACCTTTAGAGGAGTTCCTTTGACAATGGACATTGGTGTCTTGGACATTTCGACTTGTCAGCCTTTACCCAATGCCATGGTAGAAATTTGGTCGAGTAAGTCACTGTTAACGTTCACTTCAGCCACTGAAGGCCGTTCCACTTACCCGCGTCTTCTGGCAGCCAACGCTCAAGGGGAATACAGTCCCACCGCTCTGAGGGGTGCCTACCCATCCGCCGCTAATGGGATTGCAGAAATTCAGACGATCTTCCCCGGGTTCAATTCTGACGGTGCCAACCATATGAACATCGCTGTGCACTCTGGTAACAGCATGAACTCCAGCACTTCACACAACGGTCGAGTCTTTTTCACTGACGGATGGACTAACATCATATCAATGTCTTCGCCTCCTTATCAAAACAATCCCAATACTCGCACACTCGATCTTGACGATCCAGTCTACGTAGAGGCCAATAGCAACGGATATACTGCTGTCGTCGAGTAAGCCACTTTTGCGGATGATTGCTCCCGCGCGTCTGACAAATTTTTTTCACGCAGCATCGAGGAGATTGAGGACGACTGGCCTGAAGGGATCGTCGGCTACATTAGTCAGTACTTATTTATCTTATACACCCTGACGGACGATTTTGACCTTTATTCTAGCTGTTGGAATCAATCCTTCTTTGATCGTTGATTAAATGGTTGTGCATTGTACCAGTAGGATATCCACCGGCTTGACGAGCTGAGTTTGTGTACTTAGCAAAACCCGATATATTTCTTTGGCTCTGGGATTCGGGGCCGAGTCCCTTCTGGAACTGCCGAATTCCCGAGTCGAGGCGGCGATCTTTTTAGTCACTTTGTTGACGTCAGCTAAAATGCCAATTACATTGACGTAAGAGAAGAAAAATCAGACCACAAAATAATAAAACTTAAAGCGCCTTTCTTGGATTCTTATACTTGAGAAACAATCAGACCATCTTTCTTTCTTTCTTCCTACCTTTGTGGTATGATATATATCACTGATAAAACACGATAAAAAGTCAATTTCATTCGTTCCTCGATTAGGATCGTCTGTCAAGATTTCCAATTCGAATTTCCGGGATTATTTATGAGTCTCTAATTCTCGTTTTCTTGTCTTGTTCCGTCTCTCGCACTTGAAATCAACAACTTGATGCTTTATGATGACAACCCACGAAAACAAACTTCAGCCGTTGCTGGTCACTATTTTGGCCAGTGCAATAAGCTCTGTTGGCTACGGAGTAGTCAGTTTCTTTGTTTAAATCGTGATGTTTTTATCTAACCTCAAATTCATATCAGAGTGTCTTCGCCATTGGAATCACTTGGCTTCTCCCTTCTGTCAAGCCCGCGGCACCGATCCTAGTAATACCTAAAAGCACGCCCAGGCATCATCGGAGGCGTTCCGCGCCCCCAGTTTTACAAAGCGACCTTTCAAGACCACCCATGCCATCTCTTATAAGCAATCACTCGCAGTCTTCCGCCGATAGTCCACGAACCCCTTTGACCCGACGTGTATACTTTGTGGATCCCGCGGCACAGCAAACCCCTCCTAATCGCTCCTCGCGGAGATATACAGCACCGCCAGAACAGTGGCATCAAAATATCGAGCCACCGCACGGGCCGAGTGGCACAACAAGTAACGTTCTTCTCGATGCTTCACCTCGTTCATCTTCGTCGACACTAGTTCACGAACCTTTGCCCCCAACACCACCATCACCTCCAAGTACTTCCGTCCACATTTTGGATGCCAATCCCAAGTCTGAATCTACAGAGTCAGACACATCGAGACCTGGCTCGTCATCTTCATCCCGACCTTCGTTATCAATCTCCCCACGTTTCCCCACCAAAATCTGGAGTCGAAGATCGGCTGGTAGAAAGCCACTGGTCAATCATGCTACCGATTCCGGAGGCGAAGCAACTCGTAGGTTTCTTCCTTGTGCCAATAGTTCGGTTCCTCACTTACCTTACTGTTTCTCAGATTCAGATGAACCGTCTTGCTCCGCAAGGCCTTCCACTCCGGCTAGTAGACACAAGCGAAAGGCCGCGAGCCTCGGTTTCTCATGGCCAATATCCAAAAATAAGGCCTTACCTGATACTGCTACGACCCCTTCCTCATCCCCCAAGACACCCGTTGATGCGCCCCCGAAGCAAGATTGTCCTTGTACGCCCTCCTCGATAACATCTTTCGTCCGTTCATCCAAACAACAACGGCAAGCCTCTGCCCCTGTTCGGGCTCGCACACAGCCATATGCATACCCCTATTTCGCCTTACCTCCTACGGTAACTGGAGGACAACCTACTACAGCCATGAGCTCAGCGGCTGTCTCTAACAACAACACATCGTTCGGGCCCGAAGGGGCCTCGAACGTCGGAGAGGCAGAGTCAACAATCACTGCACATCGACGGCAACAGAACGTTGTGGCCCAGGAATCGCTAGGAATTGGGCGAAGGAGAATATCGCAAAGGCGCGCTATGAGTGAAGGATCTGCGTTGGCTTCATGAATTATCTTTTGGGTGTTGTGTGTACCTCCTTTCTATCCTGGGTCCAAGTTTGGTGACTGATATATCTCCCATGTTTCTAGATGGCAATGATGAATCGCAACGAATAATTTATGAGTAAACATTGTATTTCTAACGCAATATCAGTATATATAATTTATAGGTCGCAGAGGGGTACACACTGGGATAATCGTCTTATTAATCTAGAATTCATAAATCTCTAATTTCAATGAAAAAATAAACTGATGTGAACAGAATCGATGCTAACTTGAGAACTGCATTCGGGTAGAGTCTGTGTCCATGAAGGAACTGGAGCAAGGTGACGGATATCACCTGTTTCGCATCACTTTGATTCCTCGACAACATGTTCACTGGTTTGGTTGGCTCATCTGTGAAGAATTCCTACTTGTCTTAACATCTCTTGCCATATAGATCGAACATCTCGGCACTGTGTCGCATATCGATGTTGATTCTGCAGGAGCGACGCTGATTATCTCTGATTCTGCCGCAATTCTTGATGATTGTCATACCGGCGACTCTATCGCGGTGAATGGATGCTGGTACGCTTCCTTCCTTGTGGTTATTAATGCCTCTAGTATTGAAACGACAATAGTCTGACAGCAACGGAATTTGACAAGGCAGAGAAGGGAGGCTGGTTCAAAGTTTGGCTTGCGAACGAGACGCTGGAGCGCAGTGATTTAGGTATGAACGAGTATTAATCGGGCACTTTGCAGATTGATTGATCAATGAGTAGGTGAACGAGTCGTAGGAGATAAGCTCAATCTTGAGCGCGCAATGGGTACCCATGCACGATTTGGTGGGCATTTCGTCCAGGTAAAGTCACCTCAAATGACCTGCATAGTCCTTTTGTTAAAAAAAACCCAGGGCCACGTTGACACAACTGCGACCATCGTCGAGCGCACCCCAGATGGTGACTCTATTCGACTCAAATTCCAACTCCCTGAACCAACACCTACGCGACCATCTCTTCTGCGTTATCTTATATCTAAGGGTTTCGTGGCAATCGATGGCGCATCGCTGACCCTAACTGAAGTTAACGACTCGGACAGGACGTTTGGTGTGATGCTCATTCAACATACGCAGGAAAAGATCACTCTGGGGAAGAAACAGTTGGGTGCAAAGGTGAATATCGAGGTCGACATGGTGAGCAAATATCTTGAGAAGAGCGTTACTGCCGCTCTTGAGGGAGAAGGAGCAGAAGGAGGCATAGGCATACGGACCATGGTCGAGAAAATCGTGGAAGAGGTCCTTGTCAAGAAAGGATTGGCGAAGTAGTTAAATACATAAGGGCTCAAATACGATTTTGGTTCACGGTTTTCGCACAATAATCTGAGGACTGAGGTCTCTGTCTGTCCAGAATTCAATGATGCTGCGCTCGCGTTCTGATGGATGGCGCACGATTTACGCATCTTTCCTTTCTTCATCGCCCTCTTGAGCCTTGTAACAATCCTATGTCTGATATCCCGAGGCCATAATTCCGCATCGATGTTGTGGCGTTGAGAACTAGATCTGTTCTAGACGCCCGAACGGAAGGCGCTAAATCTCGCTAAATTGGCGGAAAGCTGAAAGTCACCACAACTTGTTCTCTCCGCTACATATTACAACGACTTGGTCGTTTTTAACTCTTATGGAGGCTCCATTCAAGAGAAAGGTGCACGGTTTCCCAATAGATGTTATTGAATGCCGCTCAGATTAGCTATATCGAAGGTCACCTCGAAGCTCTCGTATAATGACCGTCCCACAAACAGAGTTCCTTCTCCATATCGACCTCCTTCTCCCATGAAATCGACAGTCTCTCTATCCATGACACCCACGACAATGATACGTCCAAAGGCCAAAGTTAACAGCAGCGCTACACCAGCGAGTGCTCGAGCCAAAGTAACGAGACCGTTGAGTGCAGTCAGCCCGATTGGAACAAGGCCTCCAGCGAGCGCCATTCCGCGACCAGCATCGCCCACCAAGAGCCATACGAAATATTCGCCAGCAGTCTCGCATAAACCAAGAATAGCACGTAGTGATGCACGGCCCCACTCGTCGCATTCCACACCCGGTACTCCAACCTCCACTTCCCTTTCCATTGAGTCGCCTGAATCGGTGAATAAGTCGAAATATGGCGGAAGTCTGTCAGTACGGCAGACTTCACCACCTCTGGGTCTTGGCTTGTCAAATGGCACGTTGGGTTCAAACTCAATATTCTCTCCGCCATCGGACGAACATGCCGATCCTCCATTGAAGATTAAATCCAAACTCTCGAGAGTAGCCTTGTCCGGCACAGAGTCGCTTTCACCTTCCCCGAGTCCACATCATTCTGGCTTTGCTCGCGTTCGTGCTCCATCAATATCATCTAATCACTCTCTCGGTTCGAACACGACTAGTTCATCTACGAGACCAGAATATGCTCATTATCCCATAAATTCAGTTACTGCCGCCGCTAATCTGCATCGCTACACACCTAATCGAACCGTGGAACTTTCGCCCTCTCCACACACATATCAGTCATTCTCTTCACCGTCTTTGCAGGATGATACAACAGTTCACTATTCGCGGATAGTACCTAAAGTTGATCCTGCGAAAATTCCTCTGCCCACTCATTCCCCCCCTACTTCTGCTTTGTCATTTTCTTCACGATCGTCCGTTTCGCGATCGTCGGTTTCTCGTAGCGAGTCTACAAACAGTAGTACCTCTGTTTCAACCAATCATGTCAAGAGCCCGTCTATAGGATTTGACCTACGCTCCACCTTAGATTCTTTGGTACAGATCAGCGAATCTACGACCGGTCCTAGAGACGACCTCTTATCTCCAATAGACGACGATGACATTGGGAGCGAAGATAGGAAGGCGAGGAATGAAGCAAAAGTGAATCGGAAGGTATGCTTCATTTTCATTCTTCAACGTTGAATGAGTCTGCTCACTGACTTTCACTTTTAGATCGCAGACCTTGAAATCACAAACCGCTCTTTGCTCGCCATCAACTCGACCTTGGAAGCCACGAAACATCGCCAGGCTAAAGAAATTCGAGAACTGCGTCGAAAGCTGCGCGAGTCCCGACTCATTCTCCCCCCGCATACTTATCGCGCAGTAACATCGAATGATACGGAGACTTTGGCTTTACCAGAAGAAGACGACGAAGAAGAAGACGAAGAAGAAGAAGAAACCCACGGGAACGACCAAACCTACATGCGCATCCGGATACGATTGGATGAGATGATTCAATCTGCACAAAAAGCGCTGACGACGAACTATACAGACTTTGCTGAAATGAAGGGCCCCACAAAGGTGCTTAGCGAACAGGAGGTGCGGGATTGGAGAGGAAGTGAAGATGTAGGAGATGTGTCACTAGTGTTGGAAGACGAAGATGAAAGGAATGAAGTTTTGTTGATGAGAGCCCCGTCTCGGAACGGGGAGATGGGAATTCAAGATAGCGATTCTGATGGAACTACCTCTGAAGATGAAGTGGAAGCGATGACCATGCTGCGAGACTCACCGTCTCCTCCCCCAATCGTTGTAACATCCTCGACGTAATAAATATAGACGCTAACTATGTAATTATTTTCACGGAGAACATTCGCAGGATTTACATAGACGTAATGAAACTAACGCTTTGCTACACGAACAAGGAGGTTTCCACGTTTGTCTATTTCGATTTCGGTCAGTCCGAGTTACGCCTATTAGCGCCTATGAGCGCCTATCCCGGTCAAGCGGGGCGGCCACCGTCATCTATCCAGGAACCATCAGTTGAGCCACTTATACTTTGAGTTTATGGCACGATTTTATTGCCTCAGCTTCTGAAATACATTCTCGTCCTCCTCTTTCACAATGGCCAGTAAACAGGTTTGTTATGTTCCTTTGTAAAACTTTGCTCTGCTCTGATATCTATCTCTTCAGTTGGGCAAACTTCGCCAGGTAAATCTTGTGCCATTTTCACTTTCAAATTCAAACCTTCTTTCCCGACTTTGATTGACAGTGGGCAGGCGAAGTCATCTCTTCCAGAGAAAAGACCGTTATTTCTGAAGAATTCAAGGAGCTTGAGCAAGATGTTGAACTTCGTAGAGGTGGTGTTGAGCGGTACGTTGCCAAAAGTTCTTCGTCACAATTCGGACTATTCATATGTATATATTACAAGGCTGTTTCTGGCTTCCAAAGGATACCACCATTCGCTCACGAAAAAGAAAGACAACTTAGCTCTTGATGATCCAGAGAAGCTTCTCCCGCTTGATACATTAGGTATCGTCATGATCACCCATGGAGAGGAATTTGGGGGTGATTCTGAGTTCGGTACACATAGAGGTTGTTTCGCTATATGATGCTTATATATTAACGACTCTGTAACAGGCGCGTGTCTCACGAAACTCGGACGTGCCCATTGCAAGATAGCCACTCTCCAAGAAACTTATGCCATAACATTTCACGATACTTTCATGGCTTCCATCGAAAAGTTTGGAGACGAAATCAAGGAGTTTGATCAGATGAAGAAGAAGCTGGAAAGTCGACGGTGTGTAACATTCGTTCTCCTGAATTCGAAAGTAGCTCATAACTTGGATTTGGCTCAGATTGAGTTATGACGCTGCGATATCGAAGGTGGAGAAGTTGAGGAACGGCAAGAAGGATAAGGAAAAAGAAAGGAAGGAAGCGGAGGAGGAACTGGAGAGTGCCCAAGCTCGCTAGTATGTTGTTCTTGCTATGTTCCCGCCTCCATTTATTCATGATGTAACAGCGAAGAGACCGCAGAAGACTTGCGAGCGCAAATGCACTTGATCCAAGAGAATGAAATAGACCAGACGCGTGAAATGACTGCCTTCTTGGATCTCGAGTTGAACTATGTCGAACAATACCTAGAGGTGTTGAAGGATGTGAAATCCGAGTGGTCTATCAGCAGGTATTTATACCAATGAGATCTTTGATCCTACATGAGTTGATGAAATGGATCTTCTAGTGCAACTCGTATGAACTCGATACGCAGGCCTAGCACAATCTCTCGTTCTACTTCCGTCAAAACAAAGTCTCCGAAAATACCTCTCGCCCCGCACAAACGGACTCCTTCTGTAAAGTCGCATGGCACGCAAGATGCAACTGCCTCAGACTTGACAGATGACGATGAAGAGGCCTCACGTACACTTGCGTCTCGGAGTCGACGGTCCTCCATGCACCGTGCTGACGGGACAACGGGCACGTCGATCTCCCGTCCATCCTCGCGCGCGTCGAGGAAGAGATCAGATAGCAGCGGTGCCCCAGGTGACATGGATAAAAATTCTCGTAAAATGAGTGTTGCTGGTTGGGCTTCGACTGCGATGGGCTCATTCTCGGGCCGGAGCAAGAAATCTAGAGATAAGGAACAGTTTTCTACATTAGATGACAGCAGTGGAGGCGCTTCGAGAGGGTCTTTAGATGACGTCGATTGGAATCCCGCGTCCGCTCCGATATCATCCTCACTCAATAAATCGTCTTCCCTAGGCAAGAAGTCACTCTCCAACCTTCGGGGCACCAAGTCCAACAGTGGCAGCCCGCAAATCCCACCGCGCATTCTTAGACCCCCGTCATTGCAAGGCAAAAAGGTGATGAGGGCTTTGTATGATTTCGATGGCGCCGCGGATGAGCTGTCGTTCAAGGTTGGAGACGAGATTGTCGTGATAAGTGAGGTATTGGATGGATGGTGGACGGGTGAGCTTCATGGGAAACAGGGCTTGTTCCCAACTCCGTATACGGAAGTGGTACCTGCGAAGCCTCCGCTTCCTAACCGACCTGATCTTTCGGGAATGGGTGGAAAGAAATCTACCAACGGATCCAAAGGCTTCGGGTCCAGGGAGTCGGTGTCTTCAGGGGATAATGTCTTGGACGAGGACAATATACTTGATGTACACCCCCTTTCGGCATCAAATAGCCCATTCTTTGGTGGCCTAGTGTCACCAACAGCCGCACATCAGAACAATGCGGACACGGAAAGTATTCTGAGTAGTCTCGTTTCCGAAGGTGAGGATGAAAGCGATTTCCTCGTTAGGTCGAGACAAGCAACATCAGTAACTGCTGCACGTTCAATATTATCCTCTCTACCTTCACTGTCCCACCGGTCGTCTTCAGACGTCTCTTCCTCGAACAGCACATCCTCTGGTGTTTACGGTGTCTATGGAAATGGCGGAATCACCAAGAAAGCCCCTCCGCCTCCTCCGCCGCCGAGACGGATGACGGCTGCACCGATTGCCACTCCCCCTATACCTTCCCGGAAATTTACCGGCAGTAACAGGTCGCAATCGTTTGGTGCCGGATCGGGATCTGGGTCACAGTTCATACCTACTCCTGGGTCGTCGGTAAGTAGCCATGGGTATGATACGTCGCCGTTTGAGAGTGCGACAGAGATTCAGTCGTCTGCTGGTCAAGGCTCAGGATGCGGTCAGTTCAAGCAGAACCCGTTCAAGCCGAAGGGGATGTGCAGTAATTGCTTTGAGTACCATTGATGGACCCGCGATATACATTCTAAATTTCAAATTCACTAATTTCAGGACTTTTGATTTCATTAGACATTTACTGTGTAAATATTTGCATCTAACATGACGACAGAATAGCTAGGACTTGGGCCTCTTGTTTATGCGGTTGCGATCAAACGAGAAAGCACGATAAGGGGACAACGTGCTTGCTGGAAGGATTCTGCCATGGCTGATGGCATGCATCTTTAGATCAAGCGGTCTGCGTGAGTTGAAGCGTGTTGTCTAGTGTGAGTTGTGGTGATGTGATAATGGCGCAAGGATCTTTCCTTCCCGTTTGGTGGCGAGTCGATTATCCGCTGATGCTGGAGCTTTCTATTTATGACTACTGGATTTAGGAAAAGAAAGGAACGTGTGTGCATCTGGTTGACATCGTTACATTGCCGAATTTAGCACTCTTCGAATGAATTTATAAGTCTGTGACCAAGTTATTGAACTCCAAGTAGAAGGCACATAAGCACCGAGGAAAACAACGAAGAATACAAATACACAGTGGAGTATCTATGTACACAGGACATAGAATACAGAATAATAACTTCATGAGAATTTGAAATAAATCGACGGTCGATATGATGCATTGAATGATGTCAGTACACAAGTACAACAAATTGTGAAGAAAATTAAAAAAAAACAGGTTGCTGTCAATTGTCATCACTTTGTTTTCGACCACGATGGCGGGGTTGAATGTGCCGGAACTCGTGTGGACAGACCTGTCGACACCAGCGAGCACAGAAAGTAACGAATCTAACGAAGCTTTCTTTACTCCTCCTCGGTTTAGCTCTCGGAGGTCGGCTCAGAAACTTCGTAAACTAGCTCACCCGCCGCCTTCTTTTCATGCATTCTCAGCCGCTCTCGCTGCGAAACAAGCTGAATTATCCTTTATAGTAGACCAACCACCGTCCACAGAGAGCTCCAACTTTCCTTTTATCTTCTCAGAGCCAGCCGCGAGAAGAAGTGCCAGCTCGGATTATGAGAGAACCTTCAAATCCCAGTCGGACTCGGGCCATAGTTACGCTTATCCACGTTCTCTAGATTCTTCTTCTTCAAGACCACTCACTTCTCTATCTATGGCTGATTCACGGACGCCATTATTGCGTTCTCTCTCGTCCCTCGGCATGAGGAAATCGATGAATACCTCGGCTCCCACAAGAAAACTCACGAAACGCAAGCCCTCTCAGGTCGATGTTAACCAGTTCAAGCCTTTACCTATCCCAGAGCCGGAATCTCTACCAATTCCTCCTCCTCCCACTCCACCGTCAAAGTCAGTCGAACAGTTCTCAGATACACCCAAGAGACGTCCGTCGATCACTTTTGCTTTTACTATTGCGCTAAAGCGACGATTGAGTATGCCCAAGGGCAAGGCAAAACAGGAGCAACAGATTGAAGAAGAAACGGTATGCCTGAATCATTCTAGTCCTGGTCACAAACCTTAGATCCCTCGTTAGTTGAAAGACCCTTACAAGACGCGTAGCACGTTTCATGTACGCTCTGTGACGACCACCCAATCCTTTATGCCTTGTTCTAGCACAAACCCCAAAGGAAAGAACACAGAGAAGCATTTACCGTTTCTACCTCCACCTACACCGCCAGCGAAAGACCCAGCATCATTCCTGTCACCTTCACGCGTTTCACTTCCATCCCCAGCATTGTCAGCCTCGACCACGTCATCAAAGCTGAGAAAAGAGAGGAAAAACAAGGTCAAGAGTAAGAAGAAGAAATTCTCAATCGGTGAAGATAATGATGATGATACCATTGAGGTTCCTGCAGTTCCACCACCACCATTTCCCCTCTCGCATGCTCATTATGTGTCCAATTCTCTTTCTCAATCTTCATCGACAACCGCAGTGTATGATCTTAGCTTAGACCATGATCCACCAACGACCTTCATTCCAATTCCAAATGATAAAAAACTACCTTATCCTCCGCGGCCTCCACTCATCCGTCGACACGATGGGACCACTGAAACTGATGGTCATATTTCAGAAAACACGATGGCTTCTAGCAGCCAACATGCTTCCAGCAGTAGCTCTATTGAAGCACGGACACAACGTCGATGGACTCTTGCACTTGCAATGACCTCTGACGAATTGACTGACGAGGTGTTTGTGGAAAAAGTGGAACGCTTACGGCGGGACTCTGTACGTGTCCCTTTTGAACACGAAACAGCCGAAAGTAAAAGCAGGAGTGTGGAAGGTGTAGGCGGGTTCAGAGGTTGGGAGTTTGGTTACCTTGATCCTGATTCTGATGATGGTTCAGACGGGGAGGATGAAGGGTATGATGATGAAGGACTATATGAGGGCGCTTATGACGGAGGTGAGAGGTTAATGGCTGATTTGCCTCGATCTCGATCTGTCTCTGTGAATATTGGTCAGTGCATTCTTCCTGAGCTGAACTTGGAGAATCTCTTAAGCTTATATTTACTCAGGGCTTCCTCATTCGGCATCCTACGTGTCCACCGAGATAAACGGTCCAAATCCAGATCCAGCCAAGGCTTGGTCCTCGGCATTGCATGCTATGCTCATCACGCGAGATTTGCTAAGGACGGAAAAGAATTACTTGAATCAATTAAGGGTCTTACTCTCCAGCTCTCCTTGTGTGATGACTCCTGCTGCACAAGCTGTCGCGGAGACATCATTTCTGTGGGGTATACCTGGCGACTCGTTGCTGTCCTCTTCAGGAGTAGCGTCAACAACTGGTATGTTGAATCTAGCCACAGTAGACTCTGAAAGGTCAACCTCTGCGGCCCTTCCATGGCCGAAATATCCTCCGCCTTCGCTCATGCACACGTATCTCCTCTCCCTAATTGCATTATCGCTTTCCCTCTTATCCGAGTGGGAAAAAGACCCGACTATAGCTGGTGCGGGTCGGGTTTTGGTCGAGAAGGAAGAAGAAATCGAGAGAGTGTTTGTGGGTTGGTGTGGTGTTGTTGGAGGGTGGTTTACTCAAAATGACGACGGGTCTGGAAAGAAGGTAAAATTGTCTAGGGAAGAACCAGGATTGAAGAGGAGTAGGAAATTGAGCAAAACCAAAGTTTTGCCGTCGACATTGTCGAGCTTATCATCGCTCACGTCCCCGCCTGTCTCGGCCGCTGTCTCTACTATATCCATGCTCCCCTCCCCTCCTTCGACAGCCGCATTATCACCACCTTCTACGGTCAGCCGCCATTCCGTCACTCGCAGCTCCACTATGAGTATCAGGATGGCGAAGTGGAGGAAGAGCATGCCGAACGTACCGGCATTAAGCGATCTTACCATCAATCCCGATGCCACTCGTTCCAACGCTGCATCTGCTCCGTCTCCACCGAAATCCGCAGAGCCGCGGGTGAGCGGCTTTGATCAACAGCGGCAGCAAGAACTATCTTCTCTGCCGAGATCGGCGTCCAAATCAAAGGAGTGCGCCAGTGTTCGTCGCGCGTCCACGTTCCTCAGCTTGAACAATTTTGAGAAAGATTATGAACAGCGTGAGAGGGGGAGGGAGAAGGAGAAATTCTTGTCACCTTCTGAACGAGGGGAAGTTCCTCGCAGTCGAAGCCACGGGGTCCTTCCCCGGGTCAACTGGTCGGAGAAGGGCAAGAATTCGATTGGCTTTGGAACTGTCAAGCAGCCTGGCAATGGTCTGATTGACTCAAGAGGGCGCAGAATACACTCTGTTCGCGAGTTAGCCATTTTGCCGGTTCAGAGGGTGACTAGATATGCGTTGCTGTTCCGAGGTTGGTTTCTTCAATTCGCTCTCTTGATTGAGATGGGTGTTGACGAGTTTCTTCATATGGTGATAATGATATATCTAGATCTTTTAAAATATACCCCAGCATCATCACCATCGCGTCCGCTTTTGGAACAAGCTTCGGAGTCCGCAGCTCGTATCGCAGCCAAGTGCGACCGCGCACAAGGGAATGCAGAGTTCTTCTTTGGTGTCTCCATTACTGATAATGTCGGATGAAGGACAAATCATGCCATGTTATTCCTGGATCAATCTCGATGCCTTACATATATAGAGAGGGAGATTGCACATCGCAACTATTTTTGCGTCTTCTTACTGCGGGATTTTCATAGCACTGCATACGTTTTGTCTGATATCCATCATTTTTGTACATCCTGTGACAAGCCCCCTTGCTGAAAGTTTGTTGTCCATTTTAGATCTATCATATATATGTGTGTAGCATGGGCCCCGGCTGTTCCTCAATGGAACCGTGTCGGTTTTCCTTTCCTTTCATACTCACATCGCCATGATATCCAGATCTTATTATTCGTTCCATTCTGTGCCGTCCTTTCTTGATATCTGCCTCACTTGTTCTGCTTTCGAACGTTCTACTCAAACTGTATGATTATGATATAAGTTACAGATCGATTTAGTATTATTTAGTTTTTTTTGTACCTTAGTAAGGTCAGTAGACGAGGTAACCATTAAGATAATACTATTTTCCC
>JANVFT010000145.1:0-75946 GCA_028011325.1 Lentinula lateritia | reverse complement strand
TAACCCTAACCCCTAACCCTAACCCTAACCCCCCCTAACCCCTAACCCCTAACCCCCTAACCCCTAACCCCCTAACCCTAAATTCATGGCAGTCGTGGGATTCAATCGAATGACGTAGAATGAGCTAAAAATAACTTAACGAAAAATAATCTCTCTTGTCAACCATGGTCGCTCGAAAACATATCGGCGATGAGTTGAAACTAGCAGCTATACAGCTCTATGAGCGTAAACTGCTCCCTCTAGATGATATCCTCGACTGTGTTAACTTTTCTGCCCGTACCTTCTATCGTACTCTTCGCCTCTACAGAGCTACAGGCCATGTATCCAAGCCAAATTCTCATCTAGCTGGACGACCGCGGAAAATGAACATGGACGATGTTCAATATCTTCTAGAGCTTGTTCATCACCACCCTGATTGGTTTCTTGATGAGCTTGTGGACCTTATGGACAACAATTGTTTTATCTCTGTTTACTACACCACTATTCATCGGGAGCTTGAGCGCCATGGTCTTTCAACAAAGAAGCTGCGCATCATTGCTGCCGAGCGAAATCAAGCTCTCCGGGCTGATTTTGTGCGACGTATGGCAGCATTCAGTGCAGATCAGCTTGTTTTCCTTGATGAAACCTCGAAGGATGAACGCACAAAGACACGAAGGATGGGTCGGTCCAAAAAGGGTCAACGTGCATTGAAGAAAGCAGTTTTTGTCCGTGGTCAACGACTTACAGGAACTGGTGCACTGTCGCTACGTGGGATGGAAGCAGTGACTGTCTGCAAGGGCTCGATGACACGAGTTAGGTTTCTTGAGTTCCTTGAAGGTGCTGTGGTATGTTACCCACCTATCTTCTGCATATATACTAAACTTGTCATTAGCTACCAATTTGCACACCATTTCCAGGTCCTCGAAGTGTTCTTGTTATGGATAATGCACGTATTCACCATGGAGAGCGTATACTTGAGCTTGCTGAAGAATTTGGTAAGATAACTGCAAATGCTGTTGGAAGTAATCAAAACTCATTCCATGCAGGTGTCCGTATCGTCTTCCTTCCACCCTACTCACCCGATTTGAATCCCATTGAAGAAGCCTTCTCAAAAATCAAACATTTCATCCGGCGGAATGCTGCTTTATTTATGTCATCGAATGGCTTACTGTATTCAATGCATCAAGCGATGGATATAATAACTGCAGATGACGCAGAAGGTTACATTATGCATGCTGGATATATGTAAACTGATACTTGTAGAATGAATGTCAGGTAGCATTATGAGGTACAATGAACGTGCGATAGTATAAGTGAACAACACAGAATTGCGAAACAGTTTTATGCATGGAATGGGAAGAGATGAGCAAGGTGGTACCGAAACGAGCAATGGGAGCAAGATGATAATGATAACACAGAAGCGAAGTAGCAATATATCAAATGGATAACAATCAGGTTCGGGAAACAGACCAGTTTGCAACGGCAAATCGAAGCTGCGCAATGTAACCTGGAAGGAGTCCAATCTCCTTCAAGTCCTCGATTTGGGCAAACTGTAGGGCATTTGTATCAGTATAACCCTGTACAGATAATTTTGTAGCTATGTCAGGTGCAATACGTGCTTGAATAACGAAATCAGTAATTGACATGTGAGGTCCAGGAGCTCGGTCATGAGAAAGTAAGAGTGAAGAAAGCGATGCAGGGCCAGGGGCAGGAGGCCGGAATAAAGCAATAACGTCGGGTGAAATATTGAGGCTGAGACTCGAAGGAGCCGCTGCAGCTTCTCGTCGAGCTTGCCGAGATTGAAGAATAGTAGGTTGTCCAAGGTTTGCATCATTGGTGACTGTGAAGCGGCGATCATTCGGAGGCTTTTCGATGGTGGCAGTCTCAGGCCCATCAAGCTACAACAAGCCAGTAAATATTGAATTATGATAATGGAAAATAAGACGAACAATTGCAGCAGCCCAAATGTCGAAGTGCGTAAACGTGAGATGCATGTGAGACGAGTCTTCGGGAACGATCCAGCAGTAAGTGCTTTTGCATGAGCTTCTTTGGCACTCCCAGCGAGCTTGAAGGGCGGAAATATTATCGTTATGTGGTCGATTTGCTTCCTCGATGTCACAAGCTTTCGGAGTCTAGAAAATGTTGAAAATAATGTTAGGATATATCTAAAGAGCACATACTTTCGATTTCTTTCCCTTCGATTGGGTGTTTTTCATGTTCTCCACATTCTCTTTCTCAGTCTGATGAGAAGTTAGACAATGTGCACAAGACCTTATGTCAGAAAACCGAACATACCTGGTCCGAAAACTTGGAAACAACATAAATAACTAGTGGTCCTGGCTTGTTGATATTTCGACGAGCTGATTCAACCAGCGGTGGATAGCTATTGATGCCATCGATTGATATTGGGTTAGGTGCGATACGAGGGATTGAATACGAGATGCCATAATCTGATATGAGAATTTGCTTGGGATGGTAAAATTTTCGCAAACGTTCTAAGAGTTGAGCTTCAAATGTTGAATGGTGCTGAGTAAAGTCGAAGGTCCAGATTTCGGTCCTAGCTGGAATGCGATTCTTCAATATTTTCTTCTCAGTTGGACACGTGTAGTAAAACTGAAGGGATATAGGGAGCTCAATCTTGGGATACTCTAATGATACGTGAGTGAAATATGATGGTCCGATGTTCATATGCGCACCTGGTGTTTGGGTAGATTTACGTCCTCACTTAGCAGTTTTCAGGCTCCCAGAGATACCTAGACGGGTTAGCATTAGAGTCAATGTAACATGTGTGAAAATTAGTATCCGCACCAGCTTTCCTTCCACGTTTACGGCCGTCTGACATGGCTTCTTCAGCTGGGCTACCAGCTAGGAAACACCAATGAAAACATCAGAATAAAGCACGATAAAGAAAAATAGACATTATATACCTTCATCCAAATCTTCCTTGTCCTTCCCTGAATTACCGTCACTCGAGAGCTCCTCAATTTCTTCCTCATCTCTATCTATATCTTCGTCTTCGTCTAATCCACTTTCTTCTTCCTCACTATCATCTTCTTTATCTCCATTTCCAGCTGCCAACAACCTCCTTTCCATCTCTAATTCCTTGTTATATTGCTCGATGATCACAGCGGCTATAGGATCCAGTGGATCTTGAGGTAGGTCAATAGACTCCGAAGAGCTTCGAATACTACTAGAGGAAGGCACGTTCTTCGATACAGGATGTACCTCATCCTCTGAATCTTCGATGTACTCTGAACTCTTTGGTGAAGGTCGACGCGGACGAGCCATGAGATATCAAAAAGAAAGACAACGTGGACGTCGGAGGTAAAAGGTACAACAAATTGCATTTCGTTAAGTTATTTTTAGCTCATTCTACGTCATTCGACTGGATTCGACAACTGCCATGAATTTCGCAAACAGCTGTAATACTCAACCAGCATGCTTGTTGTACATGCACCGAGGACAGTGCGTGAGTTTCACCAATCTTTCATGTGCTCGAGGTTAGGCAGACGCAAGGCGCTGCATAAGGTTACACATTAGCATTCACCAGAGACAGACGTGAGGTAAGTATTGGTGCAAATTTTATACTGAGAACGGGTTACGAAGTATGCCAACAAGAAGTCCATGTGCATGTAGCTATTGATGAAGAAAAAGTCCTACGACCCAGGGGAACAATTGTTGCGAGAGAATGGCAGTGACTAATATCCGGATAAAATCCAAAAGTAAAGTAAGAAGGTTCATGGATGAGAGATCTCATCTCATAGAAGACTTAAAGGAAGAAGATAGTGCCAACGACAGAGCTAAGAACTGCAACAAATACTCCTGTGTTTCCTGAATTGAAGGAAGCAGCACCATTGAAACTTCCACTGGCACTGGTGGTGGAGGCACCAGAGCTTGAAGTACTGGTCGTTCCAGCGGAGCTAGCACCAGTGGTAGAAGCAGAGGAGCCAGTACTGTAGGAAATGAAATCAAAGAAGATAGTCGACTGACTGGCCGACTCACGTGGATGCACCTGCTCCGCTGGATGACAAACCAGTCGTAAACGTAGTACTGACGGTGGCAGAGACACCCGTTGTAGGAGCTTGTGCGATAGAAAATGAGGCTGACGAAGAGAAAACCGAGTTGATGTTGGAAATGTTTACAGCGCTCAGGGTATAGTCAGAACTGCGATTTGTCAATAGGTGAAGTATTGGGTATCCGGTCAACGTACTCAGCAGGAACAATGGGCCATTCAATACTGAGCGGACTTCCAGAGGTGGGATTGACATTGTTGGCAAGAGCGAGAGAACTACTGAAAGAAGGGTGGTTAAGTTCGAGAGTGAATGTACTAAAAAGAGGCAAAGAATATGGTCAGTCAATACGGATTATCAACGAAGTAGTAACGTACGGATCGCCGTCTGTTGCAGTCCAAGTAACATTGGAAACGAGGCCAGAAGTTACGTTGGTAGGTGTGTCGAGGGTCAAACCGAGGATAACAGGAAGGCCAGCAAGGAGGACGCTGACATTCGAGATGTGAAATTGTGGAGTAGAGGTAGATGCTAAAAAAAAACTCACAAAACGTTGGCAAACATCTTGAAGGTCGTTAGGTCGAGAGGAGAGGATACAAATGCGAGGAAAAGGAAGGGTGGAGGAAGACCTGAGACTGGAAAAGTTTGAACAGGCGCTGGGAATTTATACGTCAAACATGTGCAAATTTAAAAGCTCTCATCGCGTGATAATGAAACGTGAGAAAATAATGGTTTAAAATTAAGTCCCCCAATAGCCATTCCAAATTCCGTTCAAAAACAACGGATCTCTCATGCTTTGCCCACGCATAGGAACTAGAACATTTAACAGTCTCAATCTCTCTAACAAGTACAAGAAATTTTATCTGGACCTGTCAGGGAACTTTCGTAGACGAGAAAGATTGTCTTATCTAAATTCAGTGGACTCCGGCCTCGGGAGACCGATCTACTGCTCAACATGGTAAACATCCTCACTCCTCGCCGTCCTCTCACTTCCAACACGCTCTACAGTAGTAGCTCGGGTCAAGATCGAGGCTTGGAGATTATTCTTGTGATAATGCCAGCTCAACAGATCGTAAGTATGCTCCGGCTCTCTTTTCTAATTTTAATCAGGCTATACAATCTACGTACAGGAATCATAATTTCACCAAATATGATCATTGTTACATATCCTCTCGTGGTCTGATTAACATTGAAGTTTCGAGAACAAGCTTCAAAATGTACAGCTGGGACTATCACTCAAGCAATCAATAGGCTTCAATAGGTCATCAGCCAAGTTGCCCATTTCCACTTACGGTTCGTCATCGCTAGGAGGCTTTACTATGCTCGGGGTCAAGTCTGTGGGAGAATTCCCTCGGGGTTGGATGAAATTTAGCCGACAACGTACTTGATATACTCGTATTAGTCGACCGTCGACGGCAGAAGGGAAACATGGAGAAGAAGTGCGAATAACCGGCTGCAGATCTCCTGTGCCAATGTTCTATGAACTTTCGGAAGAATCCATTTGGGCCTTCGGAGAATGTACATCAGCCGCCACGCGAGTTACACAGGGAGATGCCTCAGAATGAATCAACAATGAATCCCAGGGACGTTGGTCATATAGCTCGGTCTTCTCCGACTCGAGGCTTGACCCGAACATTCCTCAAATTCTCAAGATTTGAGTTCTTGAACTATGCCGTGTAATAAATCTACTTTCCCTTCTGATCGCAACTTACAGTGCGTTTGGAAAATATTGGATATACTACAAGTTGAGCGCGAAGGAACATTTTGAATGATTGTGTTCACTGAGCTTGAGCCGTTGTGAAGTACCTAAAGAGGTGCTGCAAATCAACCGCAAATCAATGACTCGGCAGCGCTTGACCAGTGGAGGAATCTCGAGTGAATAGAACTCAAGTTTCCTGAATGAGGAACCAATACTCTTGAGGGAATCTCTTATTGCTTGTCTGAGCGCAAGATTGAGATAGAAACAAAGGCCGACTATATCAAGAACCAACAAACGGAATTAGTAATCTCCAACGCCCTCATACACGAATTAAAAACCAGTTAAGTGCGGTATCCCTCTCTCGTCGCCAAGATTTTCTAGCAGATGTGTACGAGCTGCTCCCTAGCGCGAACGAATGTGATCAATCAACGGGATTCAGGGATTCGGGAAGGTCCTAAGACCGGATCTCGGCCTTAACTATCGTGGACTATGGTCAACCAATGAGAAAAACTAGACAGATGATATCCAAACAATTATTAGATTAACATTGTCTTCGACTTGCATAATTGGACGCTTTCTTTGACTGGGCAGTGTAATCCTATCCTATCCTATCCTAACAGAAGTGAAAGATGAATGGCATCCGCTGGACCCGGTTGCGGTGTATATGCTTGAACAATGAACATTCTTCTCGAGATCAGCAACAATCTACTGATATCGGGAGAGTCAGATGGATAGCTTCACCTATGGTGTCCTCTTGCGACTGGTATAATTCACTGATCAAAGAATGCACCGAAACATGAACCTGTTTACTTCTCCCGCTTCGCTGAGTAGCCTCGAAGAACTAGTAGCCGCCGTTAGTAGATAGGAGTGCTCGGCTATGACTCGCCACTGAGGTTGGTCCGAAGGAGCTGAAGAATGTAAATTAAGTCCTTGATTAGTTGCGAAGTTAGGGAGTATGAAATGACGGAGTCAGTTAAATTCGATGAAGATTTCAACCTGGTTGGAAGGGTTGAGAATAATGACAGAGCGGTTGCTACTCAAGATTAATTCAGCTCAATTCCGCCTTACACATGTGGCGCACCAAAGATGGATTCTTTCAACTAGTACTTATTCAACCATCATTCGGTGTCCTCGGTACTCTGATAGTATGTATAAGATATGTTTTGCGATATCCATCAAATTTTTCTTGTGCTGAGTGTTCAACTTGAACGTCAAACAGAAGGGAAAAGAATATGAGTTCCTAGATAAGCTGATTCCTGTAACATACTAATTTCGGATACCCAGATGTATCTACTATCTGGAATTCTCGATATATACTACCATCATGTAGAAATCATCTCAGTCATGCTTTCGCAGTATTCCAAGGAACGACCTATGAATCCGCAAGGAATATTAACTCGATATGAGCACCACATGAATGGTGATACGACTACCCTCAATCCTTTTTTACAGAGCAATCAGATATGTATAACGTTCAGCGCCAGCCTCTGTTTATTGATAATTTCATCAGTCTGGTCTAGGGGAAGGAGTCCAAACCAATTCACTCATTGATCATCATCAGTCAAGTCGCATTATAGTATGCACCGCCGGGTAGCCGGTACCTACTATTTAGTAGGTATACATCACCATAAATTTCATAATTCCACTGGCACTGGGATCCAGCACTGGTAAGCAAAACAGAGTTCATATATTGTAACATTCAGGCTATAGATTACAAGTCATATAGCCTGAGGTAGACGGTACTACGTATCCTGCCCATGACCTCCCCATGACCTGGTTCATAGTATTTCCTGTTTTATTCTGACTTGATTCAAAACCATGACTTCTATTGCTCAAGGTAATGTTGTTGCGTAATAACGATTGTTATCCTATCCTCGTACGTTGGGCAGGAAGTATACCATACCCCTTGTGGTTGCATAAATGATAAGAATTCAAAACCGTTTGCATACTGTAAGAAAAATAACAAAATATGTATATAGAGCACAGAGATTCAAGTAAAAGGAGAACACGTAGCTGTGTCCAAGTAGGATGTTGTCAGTTTTATTTACATACATAAATTGCATTCAGCTGGAGCGGGGTGCGTACTTGTGTGAGCCATTGGAAATCTAAACGCCCTTTTCCGTGGATATTTCTCCATACAGTATAGCTTAACTTTGAGCTAACGGCGCCCTCTTCATCAAGCTGATCTGCTACCCGGATACCACTGCGGCAAGATGAGTGATGCGAGTTCTAGTAAGACCTTGTTGCGCCAATTCATATTTGTGAAGTAAAGTATGAGCTGCGAATCGCAATTAGGGAGTGAAATAATATATGCTTACGAGCAATGACCGACGCGATGCGATAAGTTTCTGTAGAAGTACATATGTACATAGTAACTTTTGGAATTCGATTGTCATTCGCTTCACGTCAAAATTATGACACTACGTAGGCTGACATTTTCTTCTTGAACTTATCTTGTCCAGATTTTGTCGAGACTCGACTCCCTTCAAACTTCCCGCAAATGGCTTTTTTGAACATACATACATAGGCTCTCATGATAATCACTCTCATTAAGCCCTATCGGACTGTTCTCTGTCTGGGTACATCTTTGCCATTTGGAACCCTTTAATAGAGCGTTAAAATTCATCTATCTAGATCGAAATATTATATTAGAGTAGTGAGATCGACTGATCAACAGTATCGAAATCTGTATGCACAATACAACTCGAGGTGACAGGAAGAACGACGTACAGTCTATCTGCCTCCTTCTGCCTCCTGGCCGATAGGCAGACTACGGCGGATAGCCTGAAAATCTTTGACGTATTGTGGGGACTGCAGCAACAGCACCTACAACTTCGACGGGTTTTTCCATGCCGGCGAACGTTTCTGAAACAAATGGAAAACGGCAGCTGTCAATCAATAAAACTGGCTCTCGATTACTATACTGACTTCAATAAATGCCTTGAGACCCTCCTACATACGACCGGAAGCAATCGTAAATTAGGCCTTGTGGTAGTGAATAAAGGGCCGGACTAACTTTGATATTTCCGCCTTTGTATACCCTATTACTTTCTGCGCTGAACGTTGATTTCAGAAACGCCTCCTTTGGATTATACTTCTGTGACAAGAGAAGCGCATGCTTTGTGCATTGGACTGCATCCGGTGAATTGGCAACAATAGACTGGGCAACGCGAATAGCTTCTAGTACGACTTCTGATGAAGGCACTACTTTGTTGACACTGTAACCAATGAAGTTGCAATTATCATCGCATTCAGCAACTCTTAGAGCCTGACATATAAATTCTACACTCACAATCCGAACCGTTTGTGTGCCTCGCTTGCACTGACAGTCTTCCCAGTCAGAAGCATCTCGGCTGCAATCTTAAAAAAATATATATACAAAACTTGATTCAGGCTGCTGGGATAACATCGACAGCAATAAGACCATACATGGTGGCCCGCAATTTGAAAAAGACGGGGAATTCCTAGTGACAAATGAGACGTAGTACTACATAGAGATTGAATCAGCGATGCTAGCTCACCTCCTGCACCAGCAACTACTCCTCGCTTAACCTCCGGGAGTGCAAACTTGGCATCTTCGCCTGCCACGACAAGGTCACAGTTTAGGACAATTTCAGTTCCGCCACCGTGGGCTCCACCGTTAACTGCAGCTATCAAAGGTTTGATGAGTTGACGGCGGGAGATTGAGCCAAATCCATTGCGATTGGCGGTCAATCGCTCTTGTTCTTCGATTTTACCACTTTGCTGATCTTTATTCCACCTATGCTGAGAGTGAGTATTACGCGCAATTCCGCTAGGCCGTGGAAATTGGTGGGCATCTAGGCAAAGCGCCTACAATGGATTAAGGAAACCAAATCACGTACTCAACGAGGTCTGCTCCAGCACAGAAGAGCTTGCCTGCGCCAGTCACTATAGCAACCCTATCAATGACACCTCCTCAGCGCTGAGCAAGGTGTGCCCGATTCTAATAGCCCGACCTACCAGAGCCCAGACTCCTCGCTGAACCAGTCAAGTACAGTCTCCAAGTCCCTCTGCATTTGCGGAGTCATCGCGTTACGAGATTTAGGCCGGTTGAGCGTCAGGAGCATGACATGCTCGTCAGGAAAAGACACTATGAGCTGCTCAGAATGAGGAGGAGGAGAATACATCTCTGCTATCGTCGTGGCGTGAACAGTAAGAAGCTGGCGGTCCGGTCCCCGCATTCCTGTGAAAATTTTACCCCAGATCGGAGCTCACGTGGAGTGTTCGCTTCTTCCTCCGTGTTCCTATGTTAGTATGTATCTGCGAAGCTATCCACAGGCAAGGCGACCTCTCGAAAGGGCAGTTGGAGTTGAGCTCTGCTAAGCCGGATTGATCTTCAGAGTTCCGAGTCTCGCAAGGGTTTTCGCCCTTGTTTCGAAGTTCGGAGGCGGAAGGGATTCAGGGCTATCCAGGGCTGACTAGTGACGGGACCAGATGGTACGCGTTTCCATGACATCTTTGAATCTTTGTCTGATCTGATCTTCGTCGTAAGTCGTTTACATTCATCGATGAACTGAGAATTACTGAGAAGATTTTCAATTGCATGTGTCGCTGTTATAGCAAGAGATATAGGAAAATACGAGCACAGGAAAAATAGTAAGTTCGAGTAAGATAATTGACAACATTTTCCAGACAATCCCCTTCCTTCCCCGCGAATAGCGACTTTAAAAGTACAACATCTTCAATAGGCTCAAGCGTAATATACAGAGTGCAAAGATTTCGAAGTAGCAGCAAAAAGGGGGGAAGAACCAGAGCGAATCCTAGACTGGCGTTTAGCCCAAGCATCATGATTACAACGCAGAGAAAATACCTGGTAATTCAATTCACGACCTGAAGGGGCAGTTGGGAGCATGATCCCCGCGCCAGCCACAGTGGCCGCACTGAGGAGGTCTGCTGTAGTTATCGGGAATTGTCTCTGTCTCGGAAGAGTGAGTGGACGCGAGCGTGCTCGCCGTCGCTGATGGAAGTTGCGCGTTATGGGAAACGCAAAATGAGGATGCGACGGTGACAGTAGTGGGTGTGCACATCGTTATTGGTTTAAGGAGTAGAGCAAACACAAGTCTGTATCAAGTAGGGCTGGTTACGATGAGTGCGATGGAGAGGATAAGAGAGATCCCACTCCTTTTATCCTTTTAGCAAATTGAGCGGCATCACTCCGGCATCCGTTGGTCGTACCTATGTAGTATTACGCTGGCGCCCTGCGCAAGGGCGATCTAACGAACCGGGTCGAAGATCAAGCTCAAGACTGAAAGGTCAATCCAAACAGATGCGTCACCAATACTTGACAAAAGGATCTAAGCTAAATATGGTAAGCTCACCGGAAATTGAACAAAGAAGAAACCTCACGTTGAACGCTCAGTGCTTGCCACGGAACCGCCAATAACCATACTCTCGGCCATAGGGACACCACGATGTGACCACGACTTGAAGGTTGTAAAAGCGAACCAGAAGTGTGAACCGGTGAACCAATCGAGCTACTCACAAGGTACGTAACTGGCCGATTCATACATCTTCCTGTGCTTCGGAAAAGAAACGGGTGGGGATTATATTGGGTCTATCCGTATGGAAGGAAATGTATACTTCAAATCTGAATACCGTACACAATATAGTGAAGGGAATTAGATATCATCTACAGCTAACTACGATATATGTATAAAACTCACCTATTCCTCAAGTGGAAAGCGTCTTGTTCTTCCGAATACAATACTATACAATATAAGGGATTGACATCATGATGTTTTTTATTCCTGTCATCATCGTAATCCAGGGGATAAGAGCATTCAAAGCCCGAGCTTCTAGGTATGTAGATATACTGGCTTGTTATTGAGAAGTCAAAGGCGACAGCGTCCCGTTCACACTAGGCTGTCGATGTGGAAAAGTAGCAAGCCAGAATATCCAAACTGAAAATTCAGAAGAACAATCCAAAAATTGGGCACCGGACAGTGCGGAAACAGGATATTTTGGCCGAATTTCTATTCGTTCCGCAGGTGCTTGATTCGAATATGAAAAGTATCGTATCGAGATGAGCACTCAGATTTGTGATAGAGGTCATTGATTTACGGAAGGAGAAATCTACTTGCTTTCAACAGCAGTCAACGAGACCGAACACGAGGAGGCGAACAAAGGGAATATTTTGCACAGAATATATTCATGACATACGGCCAGTTACAGATCAAGCTCAACTTGTTCCTTCGCTCCTTGGGGGCCGTGGTTCCTTTCGTCGTGGAGCGTCCTTATACCAATCCGGGACAGGATGAGCTTTAGGAATAGCTTTCTTCCGCTGCTCCTTCAGTTCCTTTTCCTCTTCCTCCGCCTGCTGACGTTTTCTCTCTTCCAACGCCTGTGAGGCCTGAATCTCTTTCTCCCGAATAACTTCATTGAATTTGCTTCTTTCACGAGCTCTCACATCGGTGTGCATCTCGACCGGAAGCGGAGCGACTGGCTTGATTCGTCCTTTGAGGCTAGTCAAGAGCGCGTCCTGAGCAGCGTGAGAGGACTTGAAGTCCGGAACCGTATAGAATGTATGAAGCTTGTGTTTCCTTGGAGGCTCCTCATCGTGTTCTCGAACGTTGACACTAGTCTTATGGACTTCGATTCGCATGTCTGAGCGAAAATCGAATCCAACAGGACGAGTTGGGTGTTTTCGCAACGTCTGCTTAAGATAGTCTGAAATGACTAATACGTCAAGGGATTTGTGCAAACACTCACATGCGTAGAGCCTGCGAATCTTTCCTTGGCCGACTTAGAGCTCCCACCAGGGTTTGTTAAGCTTCTAGATGAAGATCGTGAAGCAAGGCCCTGCTCCATCGAGCAATCTGCGTTGGAAGTTCCGGAAGAACCTTTCGACGAGACCAAAGGATCCCGTAAAGTCCTCGACGTATGTGCCACGGCCTTGCCAAAAGCTGAGCTTGAGTTTCCTGAACGGATACGTTTCCTGACAATGGAACGGTTTCCCGGTGGAATAGTGCGAAAGGAGGCGGATGTCTTCTCTCTCTTCGCAGGTTGAGCGTTTGGTAAAGGGGAACCGTGTCTCTTGTAAGACTGTCTTATTGAAGACACCGGGACATTAGAACGTGATTTTGATTCAGGAATAGGCGAGCGCCCGGTGGATTGCGACGGGGAAAGTTGCGAAAGCGTCAGAGGCACGCCCACTGCTGTTTCTGAGCAAAGTAGCTTGTTATCGTTTGTACCAGAACTTGAACAACCCGAAGAGACAGGGCTATCGTCCGCAGAATTGCATAGCCTGATAAAAACAGAATTGATCAATCGCATACCCAGAGCAGAGAAATAGGTGACTCACCCATGTGGTCCGACAAGATTTTCGCTGTACACTACTAATCGTTCAGCCAATCCGCCACCGCCTGTGGACATGGTGCTCGTGTCAACGGCCCCATTTAAAGAAGCACTGCGAGTTATCTTGTCTACCGATGCGGGAGGGTTCTGCTTCGACTGAACACAATATGGATGCGGCGCAATCGATGCCGGGACAAGAATGTGTGGTATCGAATCTTCGCCACTCTTGACAGACTGACAAGCAAGATGATTGATTTCAGGAATTCGCTGAGTGTGGATTAACTTCGCTTACCCTGAAATTTGGCTTCCGAGCTTCTTGCTCAGCGGAAACGGAAGACGTCGTAAATGTTCCTAGAGGATCATGCCTCGTCTCTGCCAGATCCTTGATCTCGGCTCTAAGTCTCTGCATTCTTTGAGGTGTAGACAGAACCTCATTTCGGGTAACACGACCCAGCTTCTGGGCCACGACAGGTTTGATTGAAGCCTTTTTGGGATTTTCTGGTAGGACAGGAGGTCGAGCGAAATTACGATGGGAGGAATTTGATAAAACGGTTTTCTCTGATGTATGAGTTCTGATGTCGGCGATTCGTGCAAGAGTCCTCGGTGTGGCAAGAGGTTGATCCATAGTTCGACTGGGTGCTGGAGTTGCAAAGCTGTCGTTTGCGACACCAAAGAAGTCGACGTCGTTATCCAATAAAAGCTCATTGGATCCCGGTGGGATGTCGAAGGAAAAGGAGGAGTTAGAAAGGTCGGGGAGATGCCTGAGGCTGAGGTCGTTTCCCGAAGTCGTCTGCATTGTGATCTATATGTTGATCACTCAGTAAGAAGAAGAGAGGGCCAGAAATCTTTGCATCGTACGCACATGCAGCTCTCAAGTGGCTCTCAAGTTCGGACCTTGTGAGAAATGTCAGTAGAAAACAAGTGAGGGAATAGTGTTCACTGTTCAATTCAAGATGACAGTCGTGGTTGAAATCATGACACATCACGTGTGGTATCAAAACCGGCGAAACTCATAGGTGCCAGTCTCCCGCCCACTCGCTCGAGGACCTTTCTATCGAATAAGTTTGGCAAGTTACTCCTAGTCATAATATATGCCGAAGACAAGGTCCTTCCAGCACTGTACGGATTCTGTTGCACCGTTCTATTCCAGCTGGCTCTTCATTTGACATGCTCAGAACTTCAACGCCAGACTTGCTATTCTGTCATTGCAGTCAGTCTCGCAAGCCATTTCTCAATATTTTTGGTACTGGTTCATTCAAACCCAAAATTTCGGGATTCTCATCGTAAAGGAAAGTGCACAACGCTGGGCAACGGATCACGAATTGCTAACGCGGACACGGTACGCGGGTCGTACACATTCCATGACTTGATTGGAACGTTACCCGTCAGTACCTTCAACGATACTGTAACTGTTGGACTCTCATATGAATCTCGAAGGTACGTACGTTTGTGAATTTTTACTTGTGGTCGGGCGGTGTCAATATGAGCTTCCTGGGACAGTGTTGACCTCACTGGGCGTTCTCCAAACGAGCCCTCTTTTCCGCCGAGGGGAAATTTATTGATTCCTCCAGATGGAATGCTATTGTATTGGTTATCAAAAATAGACGATGGCTCTTTCTCGATCTGAGCTAGCAGCGTTGAAGCGGGAGAAGCTATCCTCATCTCAATAGCGCTTATTTGACACAGTCCAATGAAAATTCTAACCGTCCTTTATCGAGGTATATTGCAATGGGTCACACGTAGATGTGAACTTGCATTTTACGCCGGTCAAAAGTCGAAGCTTTTGTTTGTCTGTGATACCCTGTGATACCACTATCGTAAGCATTGTGCTCGATCGCTGGTTCATGACTACAGTTGGCCTACACCGGGGTATTATAATTATACGTACCCCACTCATTCAACAAATTCACTTCGCAAACCTATTTCATGTCTCTACAGCGTTGTCAGTCTTGCAGGAGAGCTCAAGTGACGATCTCTGTGTCTCACTTACTGTCGTTGAAAAAATATGAGCAATATCAAGTTGGGGTCAAACGGAACATCGGGAATCATTGAGCTGTGTTGCTGTGGGAGCATGGCCCGTATATCCGTAACATGGTCCAAGTTGTGAATCAACGAATGTAAAGTAATATACAAAAAGTATGAATCAACATCCTTACCGTCCTCTACCCACTTGTGGCTGCATATGATAGGAGAAGGGTGATAGTCTTGCTAAATAGCGTCTACAGCTCACACTTCGTTCAATCTGGTCGAATTGTTCAAATTATTGAGTTCTAGAATCTATACTCGTTCCGTGAGACCGTTTTTTAGTTCATGGCTCAACTCAACGATGATACCTGCAGGTGCTACAGGTGATCATCGATATTTGCACGCAGGCAGAGCTTGAATCTATTACCTGTCACAAGTGGCCTTGGCAAAGAGATAATGAGCTTATACTTGTACCCCACACAATGACGCTGTAGCACATCACAAAATTTGGCCTCATGCTGATATCCAAGCTAACATATGTTACGAACCAAGTACAGGTCGAATGTCAAAGAAAAGGAAGGAAGGAACGTGTGAAAGGAGCATTTCACCAATTCATGTACGGTATCGTCCCACTTTACAGCAAAAATTGAATAGATTCGAGTGGCGAACTCAGGCTCTCACAGATAATATAAGTGTACCTCAACTCGATAACAGGCACGTTCAGAAATCGAGTGCTTCCTGAAATTAACATTTGCGATTGTTCTTCGAGTAGCACCCCCCTCCTTTGCAGCTCCAAATTAACTGGCGCGGCCCGGCTGCAATGACATTTGCCTAATCTGGATTCAAAAGGACAGCTTTGACACAACAAGGTGAGGAGAGACGCTACATTCTCAATGTATCTTGGCATCTCCGTCAAACCCTTCGAAAGTTTCCCGGTTTTAGTATCATGGTACGACGACGAGATCTGATAGTGGGACACGAGGAGAGATTGTTGAGCTAGATGACTCTCTAGTATGATATCAACTTTGGACTTCTCTATAATTTTTCGCAATCGAGGTACTACCTTGATACTTACTATGACCATATGAGGACATTGCATTTTATTTATCCTGTAAAAGAAATTTCCATGTGCTGTATACATCTTGGGTACAAACATACGAGATACTTTTTTCTTGTCACAAGCCTTTTTCCTGTGCGTGGAACTTGGCTCGGAAAATCTGTAAGTGCGGCTCAATTAACCATTGCGGTATGTACCTGATTGTTTCTGGAGCTAATCAATTCAAGGACAAGTTACAGCATTGTACTCACGTTTTGTTCTGTCCAACTTTATACATAGTTCCATGTTCAAAACTTCGGGTCATGGACCTGTGATTCAATTAGTTTGAAGTATTTAACACGCTCACTCTAATCTCGAAGGGTTTACAATATGTGGCTGTTACAGAAGGATGTTGAGTTTGACATGGAACGATTCGATCCAATATGCGGTCCGAGAGCCCAGAGACCGGTGTGCAACGTTAATTGATATCACCCACAACAATTATGGTCCATACCGAAAGTAAAGTGACCAGAAGCCTGGGCCAGTCCCTCGCGGACTATCCGATCTTCCTACCAGCATATTCATATTCGGCGTAGGTTGCGAATCGCGAGCTTCTAACTTGTAGTGGGACCAGTTCCATATTCATCTCCGCTAAGAACGGTGAATGTTGAACGTGGTATTGTGGACACTAATAAGGCTTCATTTCCGAAGAATTATGAGGAAACCATTCAGTCAATAACATCTAGATCTAAGGTTTACATTCCCCAAGAAATTCGAGAAGGCGCACCCAGAAGGAATAGAGTCTCCAAGGTATCACTGAGAAATACTAATAATAAATACTAATAGCGGGTGATATTGTCTGCGCAAAACTTACAAATGAACATGTAAAACAGGCTCGAACTCGAATAACGTCCTAGGGGTTGTAATGGAAATGAGTTGCTATCTTTAGGCGCCAAATAAGTCTGCATACCGTTTTCCACAGCTTAGAATCATTCTTGAACGTGAACTGACGTTGAACCAGCTTGGAACGGAAGATATGTTGTCGGACATGGACATAAAATCTCGAAGAGACTCAACCTGGGTTCAACAAACCTTTTCGGGAACTGACAAATCCTGCGTCGAGCCAGACTTGAAGCTTGAAACTTATTTACATCCCATGCGTATTCTTTATCACTCATTGGGTCAAGTTGAACTTGCCGTCAAAGTGAAGAAGCAAAGCCAATCTACGAAATGGCCAGCCTCTGGAAGTGGGAGCCATGCGGATGAGGTGTTAATTGACTCTCAATACTTCGAAGCAGATGGGCCTCACTCAGCTTCAAGTTCATGCTGCTCCGAACTTTTGGCGACAGCCGAGTAAATCGCACCTTGATGCACCTGCGACACGTCAGTATTTGATGTGTTGTTACTACCGCGAGAATACTAGGGGAAATCATGGATATCAAACATAATCCGAGCTGACGAACAACAAGTACTTACCTTTAGAAACGCTTTACAGCGGAAAACACGAAGCCGTGAGAGTGCCTTTGGTTTCCATGGAGAGATATCCTTCATAGGATAGTAATCAGGTAAAGAGTGCCGCTATTGACCTTCGAGAGTCAATCAAGACCGACCTCGTCCATTGTCTACCCCCAGTCGTTACCAGCACCGAACTTCCTTCCGATGTCCATTTAACGCCACTTGACGACTGTAAAAACTCCCAGAGGCTTCTAGGTTCGAAACTACTACTCTAGATAAGGAACCAGACGCGGCGGTCTCCTGGTGCACTGGGAGTCTGCCAGTGAACTCCAAGAATTCGCCCCAAGCGAGTTTCGGTCCAGCCTTGATGGCGAAGCATCTCAATATCCAGCGCAAGCCTGGCCCATGCCACGTCGCTGTAATACGTCGCAGTTACGACGTTGACTGGAGATGACGAGGGATGAACTGGAGAAGTTGCAAATCGGTGGTGAGGTTGCACCGAGGTTGAACTTGGTTCAAATTGATCAGCGTTGGTTATATCGCAAATAGACCACATGAGAATTGATCTAGAGCGAAAGTCCTTGAAGGGCCTAGGTGGCTCTAAATTGGAGCAGTATCTCGAAATTTTACTGTCTTCTTCCAATAATTTGGCAAAGATACAGGAGAAAGGTGAATGAATAAGGACAACGACGGTCGCTTCCGACGGTTATGGCCACAACCGCACCAGAAACAGAGTGACACTGGCAGTTACAGTTTTCTATGGTGAAATATCTAGCAGCAGCGGAGGAAGTCGCTTACTGAACTTGAATAACAATATGCAAGGAGCGGGAAGAGAGCGAGATGGGCTTGAAAGTCCTGGGTTTCACCTGGTACGTACCTTCTTCGACCTTCTTCCCGAACAGAGGGAAACATTCAAGCTCATGTGAGCTTGGGTTTGATTATCTTGTATCACCAAGATCGATGGATAACAGACTTCGGATTAGTGATTTTAATCAAAAAAGGTCTTTTGTCAAAGATCTGATAGTACAATCCAGAGGTCGGTTCTTTGATCAAACATTGAACTGTGCTTTATTTCTAATTTTTGTGAATAACTTGTTAGATTGTCTTATACGTACATAACTTAGTGCGAATCAACCCTTGAAAACATCTGCATGTAGATCTCAGGCTAAGGGAATGCGTAAGATATACCGAAATCTCACCGGGACCATTTTTCCGAGCGTACGAGGAATTTGCGAAGATGGAACTAGTAGAACAGATCGAATTTCTGAGTCTACATAAGTACGGATTGGAGGAAGAGAGAGGGATTGAAGGCTCATTCATAGCGATTCCATCTTGTATCGTAGATGTGATGAGATATCTAATTTGGACGTTGTGAAGATGAAGAAAACCCTTGTCTCTGAGAATCTGAATGACCCAGTCGTCAAACATCTGAAACACTTCTAGCATTAGTACGTTGACAACTCAAGTACTCACCAGCGGTAGAAAAAATAACACTCTACTATTCTATCGAATCCGAGAATGGATACAGTAATCCCGCCAATTTAATTTGTCGAAATAAGTTTCAGAGCTTGGGATGACGTAGTTAACATTACAGTTGTACACGCTTCGAAAAAAGCACATTTAAATAGACGCCCATGACTTTGACCTCTTCCACAACGTCCACCATCCAATTAGTTGGTTTTTTTTCTATCCTCGTCACATTACCAACACAGGTCACCCATACCTAAAATAACCGGTAAGCAGACCCCTAAGCTCTCGATGTCGTCAAAATTGAAACAAATACATCCAGCTTTCTTTCGTTTTCCTACATCGGGACTCGCTACCCTGCGGAATCACAGTTTTCATCATCTTTTTCAACAGACCTCGAAGCACATCTCGTCATGGATAGCGGTGATACTAAGCATTCGACGGATAATATATTGCAAGGTATTGCAAAGGAGCGACTGGTGATACAAGTCTTCCTTATCTTTTTGGTTTCTAATCCTGCGTTTCCAGAGCCTATGGAGAATATGTTTGAAACAATGCCATAACGATGACGATGAATGTATTGGCATCCTGTTTGTGGCATGATCGTTCCACCATTCGATGTGACTTGATATATTGGTAGCATTTCCCTAGCTTTCGAGCATCCTGCGTGGACTAGGCTCATAGTTTCAGCTACAAGCACCGTCTTCTAGTTCCCGCGATGTTTTCGTCCAGGAATGCAGAGTTTGTCAGGAGAAATTGAGGAGCTTGCGCATTGGATGTACTGGTTTACATCTTCGAGCTCTGGCTCGTTAGATGCGCATTTACATCTTGAAGATATGTACGTGAATTTGGTGTCTATCATCTTTATGCTCATACTCATGATCAAAGCTCAGCTATTTTTTGTGGCTCCGGTGAATGCAGATTTGCGAGCATAATGACCCCGATTCGATTTCTACAGATCCTCTTTGCAAGACTCCAGCTCCTGTAAACTCCTGCGTCGATTGTCGTGTCTCATTGAAACTAGTTTTGTGCAATGCATCATATTGTTTTTGCTGGGCCATGCTGAGATCCGCTCTCTCAATGGTTCTTGCGCATACCTTTCTTCTCGGCCCAATCTGGGCGTCGTCCAGAGGCGTAGGAATGAAAGAGACTGCGTCTGCCGCTACGATGGTGAAGTGGACGGGAAATTGATCAGGATACACGAGATCGTACTGTCGGACTGCTGAATGTAGACTTAGTTGGTACCTTGGTCATGATATATGATGGTCCGGTGGCATCTCTGGTTCGTGGCTTTTGAGACTTGCCTTATATTTTCTTTCATCGAAATTCCTCTAAGATTCAAGCCCCGAAATTCCTATCTCAACACAACTGCGCGCCACTACCTATTCACCTTGCATATTATACCATACAATATACGGTTTCTCTGGCGGTTCACTCGTCTCCAATTCCCATGCGCGAGGAGGCAGAATTATATTACTCTGCATGATTTATCGCTGTGTCCTCGAGTTTCAGACAGGGTATCAGTCAGTCTCTTCCAGTCACTGAGACTGCAAACTCCATCGACACTCTTTACCGCCACCCCCCCTCCTCCATGTCCTCTGCTCCTTCGTTTGGACTTTGGTGGCGTGATGAACGACTCGCTAGTTGGGCTCCGGAATAGCATGTGTGTTTTTTCGAGACCTTGGTCATCATATCAGTTTTCTCTTTGGGCGACTACGTTTACTGTGGACTTCGATTGCTTCTCTCTATGAATGGTGTTGAGAGAGGGTCGTTCCTCGGGTCACGAACAGAATTGACGAAAGGAGGAGGGGTGATCTATTAACAACGATGTCGATGTTATATATCTTCAATTTATACGGTGATTCAACGTTGATGCTGGTCAACATCCTCTACCCGGGAACCAATACTTGCTGAGTTTGAAGGTCTTTGGTTTCTGGCGGGCCTTCAGCCTCCTATGCCAATGACGCCCGGAATGCAATGGAAACCCGCAAATAGTCACTATGAATGGCTTCCATGACTTCGAATAAACTCTTGCGTTGCCTCAAATTTCCAACCGTTGTCTTCCTGTAACATTACTATTGGCAGCCTTCTCCTCAACCTTCTCCTCTTTAGACTTTCAGGGGCAATTCGATCATTTCCAGAGAAGTACAACCTTCGCTCGATGGAGTAGTAGCCCTCCAGCAATTACTATGCTCATACTCAAACCTTCCCAATAATCGAACGTTCATGTCCCAAATTAGTAGTCCTGTCGAGGATTATTGCCATTCTGGATTTATTGTTTGAGTAGTCAAATATCCAGGACGTTAGGAGAGCATGGCTGCGGCTTATTTCCTCTTTCCCGATTAGCGCTTTGGGATATATCCAACATGCGTTTGGTGGAGACCTTATGGAGGACAAATACCGTCGTTCTAGGGCCAAATACTTGCTTGAGGTATTCTACGGCAGTCTTACTTTATCCACTGACAAGGATGCAGCTACTCGAACGCATGCGGTGTTCATTTTTCATCATGTCTGCTACAAATCTCGTTGAATACTACGATCGCACTACACCGAGTGCATATGTTTTACATGAGGCCCTACGCATTTTTGTTGAAACCATGTTAATTTCGCCCATCAATCGCTGGTTCGGAAGTGATGTAATTGCGAGAATGCCCAGGTACTTGAGGCATTCTCTTCGCTCCAGGCATTCTATCTTGATATCGTTCTGTATTTTGATCCTGGTTTCCCCCTCGAGCAGCCCAGTTCCTCGAATGTTCATCTTGTAGCTCCTGCAGACCATTCCCAGAGGGCATTCAGTAACCTGAACATTACATCAAAAACGCAAAGAAAACATTGGAATAACTTTGACCATGAAATAGATAGGAAAACAATGAACCGGAGGTCCGTTGCGGCTGTGATTAAGGTGATAGGTGAAATGGATTGTGTAACAGAACTGCAAAGGTCATAGAGTACCTAGAAGTAGGTAGACCAAAGCCGACGATGTCCGTGCAGAACTTGGCCCTGCACCGACTCCGATTCGAACGGTTATCAAATGTGCATCGGAAACACCCCGATCAATGGCAAAAGTTGCGAAAACGCACGGAAGAGCAGGAAAAAGTCAGTATATTGACGCCAAGGCTTGGCGTATCCTTGGAGTCGTTGCTTATGGATGGCCGGGGTCAGATGAGCACCAGGAAGAATGGGAGACATTTTGCGAGGCGATATGACTTGAGCTAGCAGATGGACCCTCAGGTAGGTGCTGGAGGTCGAGCACAGAAGTACGCACCGACAAGATCCTTTAGTATGTCTAAATACTGCCCTCGAACCTCACATATTGTAGCCATCTCTGTAATGCATTGCTTTAATGACGCTCCGAGTTCATTGAGGACGAGGAAACAGCGGAATAGGCATCGTATTCAGAGAGTTACTTAGAGATCGATAGAAGATTTATTTTACTATAAAATTTAGGGTTAGGACTTGATCACATGGGGCAGTCAAAGCTGTATATATCAGTCCGGAAATGTTCCTAATGTTACTTACAAGTTTACAAGATGATATTCATCTGTATCCTCACTTAAGACTAAGGCTACATGTGACCCTGATGAACCAGATTGTGCCCGCCATTACATAGATAAAGTTATTGTAATGAGCCGTATAATGCCAGACCATGCTTTCTTACTACCGTTAGGCGTTCTTTTCGGATGAGTCCTTGATATTATTGCAAGTCTGTCATTTTGAAGCTCAGCAGATTTTATCTTGAAAAAGTCAAAGGGGCTGACCCTCGCTCCCATAATTATAGCACGTCACAGAGCGGGATCATCTGGTATCATCCCAAATAATGGAATTCCGTGAACTCAAGCACATTGGCTCATGTAAACTTTCGTCCAAGCTCTCGGTCTTTCGCCATGATTGTTCGCAATGTTACCGCTAAGCACCACGAGCGTCCGCCGGCTCGAGACTATTTAGGTCAGAAGCCTCATACGTATGCAGACCCGGGGACACGTAAGTACAAATGTACTAACTTTGAGTCAACAGAATGGCTAGCTCTCCGAAATCCTGAAGGGTTACCGGAAGAAGAATATCCAAGACACAGGTTCTATGTACTCAGACCGTTGAAGCGCTTGACCCAAGGCAGTGGGTTTGAAGAAGAGAGTCAATGAATAGTGAATGCATACGCTCAGTCTTCCTCGCGTTCATGTTCACTCGGCGGCATGAGTTCACCTCATATTGTAGTAATAGCACGCTCCGGATCTTCACAATGTCCAGAGCTAATATTCAATATTCAGAATATTCTACACCGAACGAAGGACTCTGCGAATTCGATATGACTGATAGCTTGTGCCGGGAAGTGTTGAGAGAAGTACCTCTCAATGCCCCAGTGCCAGATACTATATTCCACGACGGACATCCATACCCTTCTTACATCTTCGAATAAATTTCTTTTAGGCTGTAGGTCACTATAAAAACCCTCGTCCTTAGGTCCAGAGGATTCATCCAGCAACAGATTACTCTCTTGTTGGGTATTCATCTTTCCGACCTAGCCTGTCAACTCAAATTCGCAACATGAAATTCACCACCACGACCGCATTTCTTGCTAGCGCCATGACCTACTTCGTTGCATCCAATGAAGTTAACGCCGCTCCTCTAAGTCCTCTCGATGTCTGGGACCCTACTATCACTTCTCCCGTCACTGGGACAGTGTGGGTTATCGGTACCGAAGTTAATGTTACCTGGTGCGTTCAGGATTCAAAGCCGCCTTTTACGTTGAGCGCCTCACGGATGATGCTGCTCCTTATTCATCAGGAGCACCGACAATATCCCCCCTGACGGTGTATCTAATGGCGGGCATGTTTATCTCGCCAAAGAAGAAGTAGAAGGTACGCACTCATATCGCAGCACGTAGTCCAACTCGTAATTGCTTCTTCAGTCATCTCGTTGAGTCCGACCTTTGACCTTGTTGCGGCCAATGGATCCTTTACCGTCATTGTTCCTGCTGTCGTTCCCGACGACGATTACCAGATAGTTCGTAAGTCCAAAGTTTTCTTTCGAGCGCCAAAGATGATTTGTTAATGGATACGACATAATGATAGTTTTCGGTGATTCCGGGAATATTGGACCTTCATTCACCATTGTTGCACCTTCTTCCTAAAGAATGGATGGATGATTACGATTGACCGGCCGATATATGATGGATCTGAATAGTTGATATTAGTTTTATAGGAATTTAGCGTTGTACGAGTGCATTAAGACTGATTATCGATTCCTGTGTTTAATCACCAGTATATTGAAGGTTCGTAAGGAAATTAGTTGAGGCGTCGATCCCCAAATATAACCAAGTTTCTCGCGTTCATTGATAGAAGACCCTATGGAATCACCCATTTGTATCTACTAATGATTCTTTTCCTTCTTCTGCTACTGGGTTTGGGTCGAGTCGAGGTCCACTCGAAGGAGGGAGAAGAGTGAGAAGGTGGATGACGTAACAAGGGTTTCGGCCCGAAACGCGCTTCCAGGATTTGCACCTATTTGCGTCAACTCTTGCCTCGTTCTTCCACGTCAATTTTAGATGGACTTTTGGCAAATTCCCATGTTTAATGCAACCACCGAATGCTTGTTTCCTTTCTTCCGTTTGCCAAAATTTAAGATCACTTCCATGGACAGTCGAGGGCGTCGTCGCGAAGAACTTGGACGGTCTATTTCTCATTCAAGTTTGGAGATTTGTCGCATACATAAGTGCCGCGATCGAGCATCTGCGTAAGATATGTAACTCATTCACATTTTGTAGCATCATTTCTGACTCATGTTCACGAATCTCGCTTCAGTCTCGTCAGGATCCATAGTCGATAATGTACAGCAACGGCAATTCTCTTATTATCAAGGCTAGTTCACGGCTCGGGCGTCTCTGTAAATGGATGCATGATACACACACATTCAATAAACTTCAATAAATCATCCCTGTATCTCGATTTTCTCCCTGAAGCTTCGATAGGAGTCGATAGGTCAGTGAACAACTTGAACAACTTTTTCAATACCTTTTTGCAATTCGCTAAAGAAAATGATTCAATGTCGTCGTCAACCAACGTCAACCCTGTCACCATAGAGCATCAAGATTATCGATGCAGTTAATGAACGGTAATTTACGCAAATTACAATATATACAGTATACACAACTGAATGTGAGAGCTTTAATACGCTCTACGTTCTTCTAACTTGACAACTCCATTGCTCAATGCTGATTGAAATATACTTAATACTTCTTCACAATCATCGAAGGCTCGTGTCACTACATACAACAAAATAAAGCTAACAACATGGGGAAGGGAAGGAATAGTACAATGAAACGCCAGATTTTGCGCGAGGATATCAGGAAAATAGACCGTATATCAAGCTTCAGCATGTCGTAAAATTCGAAAGTTGCAAGCGAGAATGAAATTGTGGTAGGTTATGACCTGCTCAAAGAGCTATGCCATTCGAAATTCGACCAATGACGGCGTCAGCTACAAAGCCTCCGACAAGAATTTGCCCAATCAAAGGTGTTTGCAGGAAAAAGTCTCTGCAATCAGCGGGTCGATCAATGTCGGTACGTAGAAGTTTCGACAATAACAGTCCCGCAGCTAACAGAACCCCAGCGAAGAATGGGTAACTGTGCCCATTCAAGTACCCTCCGTAGGTAAGCAGTCCGAAGAACGCTATCGCAGTGGAAAAGCACACAGGGATTGTGTATTGACCACAGAGCAAGGCAGAAGAGCGAATCCCAATCTTCACATCATCATTTTTATCCTGCAACAAATTGAACGGTTGGTTGAGCCCTACATGGATCACCGGAATAATGATCTCACCATGTGTTGGTAAATTGTCTCGTATGTCCAGACCCAGAAGCAGCCTCCGATGTAAATGGGAACAAGCATTCCGTACGGCATCTCCTTGGTGCGGCTCAACGTACTCCAACCCATAAAGACACCGACGGTGAACATGAGACCCTATCGAACACGGCGATTCAGATGAGGTAACTGGAATATGGTTCTGTATTTACCAAAACGACCGGGGCGAAGTACATCCACCGCTACAAATCAACATCAGTAACCTGATATGAGGATCAATTCCACGAATTAACCTTGCATGTAGGGTAAATGATGAACAAGGGTGCAGCGGCAGCAGCAAAACGGCATCTAATGTCACGAAGGCATCAGTGTCTTGGGTTTCCCGACGATGGAGAGTCCTTACGAGACAGGATCCAAAAGGGCTTGCGCAAGAAACACTCCGAGCACTACCTGAATTCCAAAGAACATCCAGGCACGTTCCAGAGATATCGAGCCTCGAGGAATGGCACGGCCTTTCGTGCGGGACACCATAGCGTCAATGTCTGGTGAAGATTGAACGGTGATTTTCGATTCAATTCCAAAGTCGTTGATTCTGATGATTCCGAGGCTCACCATGATCTAAAATATCATCGATCGCCATTATCTTGAATATAGATTTGTGAATACGTGCCGTACATACAACAAATATTAACACTTACGAGCGACTTTATTCCAGAACATAGCACCAGATACTTCGCAGCCCAAAGTAGCGCTACACTTCCTGGTATCTCGGGCTGAGCGTGATAAACCATTGCGAGGGCCCAAGCTGACAGAAGGTTTAGTCAATTAGACGTCTGCAGGAGAACATATGAACTAACCCGTTGGTATCCAAGTTGTCCAACAGCCCATATGGTTGTTCAGCCGGCAAAGGTCCCAACAAGCATTGATCTCCTCTTTCGAGGGTGGGGCGAAAAGACTGGCCAGACGCTTAGACATCAGAGGAGGGGATGGAAGAGGGTTGCTGAAGTTTCGATTCTTTTTCCCGACATTATAAGGAGTCGTAGAAAGATATCATTGGTAAGATGTCTACATACGCGCTCAATTCTTCTCCGAACTTTCCATACAGTGACAGCTTAGGCGCAGTTGAATGATTTCTAACACTTCTATCTTTCTTAGCCTGAACAGATATAACCGGGCCTCTCTTACTTTATCCGGTTGACATGAAAAGAAGCAATCCACCATATATAGGTAAGGCTTCTTGATTGAGTTAAATCTCCCTCTAAAATAGTATGGATCGGCGGGCGGGAAGGCTGGTTCGAGTTTTGTACACATCGTTTCCCATCTGCAATGCGACCCCAAATGCTTTAACGATTGTGGGTCGACTGTGTGCGTTCCTTTGCCTTGAGGTATACGGTGCCATTGAGCCTTAATGTTCTTGTTTTGGGGACCTATTCCTTCACTTGATAGGAACCGCTTCGAACCTAAAGTAACATCCTTAAAGATTGACAGGTTCGAAGGAGGGGAAGGCCCACAAAATAATCCGGTTATGTTTTCACCAGGTTTTCACACTAACAAGCAATTCGGAAAAACCCCCTAACCGACCTACATTGCCTCGACCCTGACAAGTACCACCGTGCTGCAGCGTGCTGCACACACGATAGGAACCGATGACAACGAGTCCTCGGAGCTGTTCCCGGATTGTCCCCTCTGTAATAAATTATCGCATCAAGACGGGGAATGATCAATGAAAAAACGGGCAATATTGTATCAGAATGTTCACACTTTTTCTATGTTGTGGACAGTGGACCCACAATACGGTAATGAATGTATGTACTATAGGATATTGTACGCCGGAGATGCTTAGAATAAAGCATAGAAAGAGCATTTTCTACCCTGACACTTTTTATCTCATCTCTAAAATTACAGGCATAGAGTAGGTCCTGAAAATTGGGTACCGCTTTTCCTTGCTTGCCTGGACCAGTACAGCTTGAACTCATTTCATGGCTCCTCGAGATTGTCTCGCGATGCGCTCTCGCAATATTTTTCTCAAGTTCCTTTCTCAAACGTGGGGGTTACGCTCCGATAAGCATTCAATCAGTTCCCTTCCATCTCTTCACAGCTTCACTAGACGAGCTATTTAAGCGAATGGCCTTGAGTGGCTTCCGAGTCCTCCGAGTAGTGATCATAATGTATTGACCTCAACATGATCTGTCATCCCCAAAGATTCATCTCAGTAAGGTAGCACCTTCTATCAAAAGCTAATATCTTCCTTGATCAGTGATGTAACTTGACCTGATACAGGAGAAGCAGGAGGAAGCCTGAGGAAGCAGGTAGGAAAATGTGGGTTGGACGTCTACGTCCAGCAGGACACCAACTTACGGTAACTCCTTTTACTTATTTCCGACTGATTCTCCTTTCCCCATGAGGATTTATGAAATCGATGCCTTGATAGGCCCTTGGAAGTTGGTAAGACTACATCTGGCTATCATTGCAAGGCGAAAACTTACAAGTGAACAAGTTACCGGTAACGGTCGTATTCAAAGGATATACTATGGGTGTCCTTATTGGACAAAAATAAAACGTGCTTGAGATTGCGTGATCGTGTACAACATTTCGTGATTGTTCAGGATCATAGAACCTGCTTTGACCTTTATCCATGATCACACAAACCCAGTCAAACCACTGTTTGCTTTTCCCTTCCTTTGATCATGAATGGAATAATGAATCGGAATTCCACTATTTTGTGACTGTTTCTATGGCTGATCTCTTTTGTGATTTGAAGTTTGGTTCCATTTTCATCTGCGTTAAATATTATAGTTTCATGACTCGAATAATTTTTGTGTTTCATGATTTCATTGCTTAACCTGTGCAGCGGGCTATGATGAGAACTTGGCCATATTTTTACTGACCTTTGACGCTCATTAGACATCCATCATGCCCTGCCAAATTTGCGCTACAGAAAATATTGAGTGTATCTCATTTTATCGCGATACACTCTCAGCAGTATGTTATTGTAGACCTTCTTTGATTTATCCTCTGATTACATTCTGAAAGGATGAACGATGTATCTGTGGTCACCAAGTCTCTGACCACCGAATGGCTGCTTTATCACTTCCCCCTCGTGGCGGTTATCCCAAAACTAACTGCCCTGCATTTTCTTCATCGGTTTGTTAATTTCTTTGCCCCTCAAGATAAAATTTGAAAGCTTATGAATTCTTTCTCGAAGGTTGCTGTATTTGGGCCACGTACATTATGTGATCAAGTTGTCTCAGCGGGACATATTTGCAACTCTCCATATATGAGCCACGCCATACTTGAAACTCCGTATGCATCCCTACTATTTTTCCCCCTAATTGACATGTGATAATGACATTTTCCACAGTCTTGCACCGTTGCCTGATGTTTCCACCATGAATACCCTGCGCGCATCTCGATGGGTTCATCCTGCTGATATTCAGAAGGTGAATACTGTCCAAACTGTCAATGGACGACGGATGGAAGCTGCACAACGGAATCTACATATGCAGTCGGGAGCCACTATTAGTCCGTTTTATCATAAAGGGGCTGCTGCGAAGCGTTCCGCCCGTCATTCATACCCTCAAAATCAAGGATTCCAGGGATATGGTGGGGGCAGTGTGCAGAGTAATGCGAAGGCTAAGAGTCAGGATGGCTTCAAGTTTATCGTCTACTTCCTCCCAGAAATGGCACCTGTGTGTTTCTGCATTTTTTGTCTGTCGAGAACTAATTACTTATTCGCACTCAGATCATTCGGGAATTTACTACCTCTCCAGGAACTCAGTACCACCCTCCTGTCGATGTAGCTTATAACGATAACCAAATCTTACGCCTTTTCCAGCGTCTTGCTGAATACAACCTAGCTGTCGAGGTCACGATCACAGACAACATGTCGGCAAAGGCAATCATTGACAGGATCGTAACCTCTCTCAATGTTCGGCTATCAGAGCTAGGAATCACCATTCCAACTCCCGATCCAGCAATACCCCAGGAGAAGAGAAGCTTCTATATCCTCTGGGGAAATATGCGACAGGGAAAGAGGCACTATGTCCCAAATCGGCCTGGACTCCTTAACGATGATTGGTGGACATTCAAAGAAACTCAATCGTTGGCCAACAAAGCCCCAAAAACTCTTGGATGTGCCACTCCCGCTTTGATTGCAGGTATAGTACCGAAATGTATACTTATCTAGTTGACTTACATATCTATTCTACTTTAGCACCAGTAGCAGGACCAATTACTTGGAGAGGACATGTATGTTGTGGCCCCAAGCTCAACTATGGTTTCATTACAGAGCGTGTTGATGACGATACTGGCCTTCACTATACTGACTGTCTTCAAGAATGTCGTAATTCTCCGAAAATTCCCACGATTCCGCTTCACTTCCATTTTCCTCCCGATGCACCCATTGCATTCGGTGCAGCTGCTCTTTCACCAGATCATTCTTTATTTGATGGAATTTCTACTATAACAACATCGAGTTCAAGCTCACCCTTGAATGCTGGACGCCCATTCGAAGAGCTCGCTTTATCAGATGATGACGATGATGACATTCAGCAGGGGATTGTTCTACCCATGAAGCGTCGACGTGATCATGCTACCAATTCTGATGAGGAGCATGAAGATATGGCTGCAGCTATCAAAGCTTCTATGTCAACCATCCAGGTTTGCAAATGATATTTACTTCTGTACTTCCGCTTGATCTAAATGCGCACTTAGGCTGAAGAACGGAGGCGACTGACTGGGAATTCAACTGAAGCTGGGCCATCTGGTATACAGGCCACCTTGCCTCCTGTGCCCAATAGGAGCACCTACCCTTCAAGTTCAAGCAACCAATATGCTGCAGACTATATTTGCCACTCAGAGCTTTTGGTGACGTTCATTATCTTCCTATCATACGTTTTTTATATACCTGACTTGGCTTATCATAGGATGCAACTGACATGTCTCACAAGGTGGATATCGAGCTAGCTAACACTGCTTCAGACCTCTTTCGACTGCTCGATCAGTACCTGCTGGTTTCCGGTTTGCAAAGAAGTCAGCGAGTAGTTATCACTGCTACCAATTGTACTACCGAGGCTGTAGCAGATGGCCTGATCACTAGCCTCATCAACCGAGCAGGCTATAGCCTTCCAGAGCCTATGCTAATGAGCATCACGCTACCTGTCCAGGACATTGAACTTTTATTTCCAATCGAAGTCTTTAATCTGTATGTCAATTGTTGATTCATATTTGATTTTCGCTCACTGATATACTTTAGTGGACATGGTTATGGGTCGTCGCTTCCAAAAACATTATTGGGATGTGCTATGGAGCGTATGATGTCCCATACAGAGATTTGGAGACCATGCGGGGACCAGCATCTCACCCTCGAGTTGAACCGTCTACTCAGCGCTCAGGCTCAAGCCACCCTAAAGGCCTTCGGTAACCTTGTAGCTATGTCACTTGTCCACCTTCATGTTATCCCTCGCCGCCTCTCACCTTCATTAATGCTGGCGCTTATCCATGAAAGTGTCGATTCTCTGGATGACCAGGAGTTCATCTCGTTCTTACCTGCACTGCAGCGTATTCTGCTTCATTGGCATTCCAATCCCTCCCGTGAGATCCCCAATAACGATGTAACGTCAGAAGTTGCCTTAGCTTTTAACTGCACAGTACGTTAATTGCTTGAATCTACTTCATATACTTACTTCTATTACCACATAGGTAGCCGATTTCAATACACCAGTCCGTTCCACAGTTGCTGAACGTGCTTCTGTCTACAAACAGGTTATTGCTCTATATGGTGTGGGACTTCCTGTCTCTGGACAATGCTTCGAAGACCACTGGGCAGTCAAAGCATTCCGATCTGGACTGAATATCAGCCTTGCATCTGGTGTCAACCTTCTTGATCTTTTTGGACCAGAAACGAAATCTATTCTCAAGGAGCTTGATCAGCAATTCCCTGATAGTGGTGATGATCTTCGACCCTATATCAGTTACGATGCATCCGCTTGTCCTGAGAAGCAGAGCCGTGTTGATGAGTTCATGATGAAATTCTTCCGCTGGGCGAACCGTCCTGGTCATGTTACCCATGCTTCTATTGCGGAAGCACTTCCTACCGGCGAAGCTGAGCTTTATAGTAATGACTATAGTTTCCGTCCACGGCGATTCCTCCAGTGTGCTACTGGAAGTGAAATCCTTTCTAACTCCACAAAAATTACGGTAAGTTTCTGGTGCAGCATCTGAGGGCTATATATGTACTGAGGCATATTTTCACAGTTCATATTCACAAGTAACAAGCTGCCGGTTTATGAGACTGTAAGTGTCACTATTTTCTGATCGATGGTAGTTCTTACAGGTATACAGGAGGGAGCTCCCGCCAGGTATCAGGCCTGTTTTGGTGAAGTCCGAATAGATTTCAACCCACGGTTGGAGCAACTACTTGACCAGTCACCAGGAGATGTTGAGGACGATACATTTTTTGATGTATGGCTTCACAGCACTTGTGCTCTGAGTGGATTTAGTGATTTTGAGACTATTTAAAAGCCTGTCGAAGGGCCTCTTTCTGCTGATTATGCTATGATACTAGTTTTAACCCTTCTCATGTCCATAATTATTTATCGAAACACAAAAACAATTTATTTATTTATTTATCAATTATGACTCCGAACTTTCTTTTGTACTATCATCATGACGTACTCTCTTCGCAGACGCGAGGTCATCAACACTCCTGTCGATAATCATCGTTTCCAAAGCAGATGGAGGGTCTAAAGGTACTCAGTGAGTACTCTTGAACGCGCTGAAAATCAGAAGGAACGAATGAAAACTCACCAGACTATATGTACTCTTGCCTCCTGGTACCTGGGTGCAAAAGGTGGTGTCGAGAATGAACGAAGCAATCGTTTCCAAAGCAGATGAGGGTCTAGAAGTACTCAGTGAGTACTCCTGAACGCGCTAGAAATCAGAAGGAACGAATAAAAACTCACCAGACTATATGTACTCTTGCCTCCTGGTACCTGGGTGCAAAAGGTGGTGTCGAGAGTGAACAAAGCAATCGTTTCCAAAGCGGATGGAGGGTCTGGAAGTACTCAGTAAGTACTCTTGAACGCGCCAAAAATCAGAAGGAACGAATGAAAACTCACCAGACTATCAGTACTCTTGCCTCCTGGTACCTGGGTGCAAAAGGTGGTGTCGAGAGTGAACGAAGCAATCGTTACCAAAGCAGATGGAGGGTCTGGAAGTACTCAGTGAGTACTCTCGAACGCGCCAAAAATCAGAAGGAACGAATAAAAACTCACCAGACTATATGTACTCTTGCCTCCTGGTACCTGCTGGGTGCAAAAGGTGGTGTCGAGAGTGAACAAAGCAATCATTTCCAAAGCGGATGGAGGGTCTGAAAGTACTCAGTAAGTACTCTTGAACGCGCCAAAAATCAGAAGGAACGAATGAAAACTCACCAGACTATCAGTACTCTTGCCTCCTGGTACCTGGGTGCAAAAGGTGGTGTCGAGAGTGAACGAAGCAATCGTTACCAAAGCAGATGGAGGGTCTGGAAGTACTCAGTGAGTACTCTCGAACGCGCCCAGAATCAGAATGAATGATTGATAACGCACTAAATTATGTGCACCCTTGCCTCCTGGTACTTGGTTACAAGATGGGTGATCCAGGTCCAGTAATGGAATCAGACCCTCTCCAGAATGAATCAGGCCACTTGTAGAGAACCACTCTTTATCCAGAGCTCCATACGTCAAGGAGAAGTTTAGTGTAGTCTTTGAAAATGAAGGCAAAAGGATGATACACAAATTGTTGATCACATGCTCTTACCGCGACGCGTTTGTTGTCGTGTCTGTAAACGAAGTCACTAAGTGTACAAACATAGCTGACTATATAAGCCAGTGGTCCTCTCTGAATGATCTATCTTCTTGACCATGTACACCAGACCTCCCTGCGGGTGTTTGTTAGGGCGCAAGTCCGTTGGTGCTACATGTCTAGATCCTCACCAAATTCCAGTCCGCATTTTGTCCTCTTTTCTGTGCACTTTCAAGTATCACTGCATCACTGTGCTTGGATACTCGTTCATTCTTTACCAGTCTGCTGTCATAGCTCCAAATGTTCTCATGTAATGCAAGCAGAGGGCAAGAATAATGAATGGATCCAACCAGCGTCTATGTTTAGATTACATAAGTTCACTCACCCACATCAAGATTACATCGCGGAATTAACATCCCAGTATCTACTTCATGTATATCCTACTACCATACCCATTTCTTCCACCCTTTCCATATGCACTCAAAGCAGAGCTGGATCAGTGCATGGGACAGCATCAACAACTGGTGGCCAATGGCTCAAGGCTAACTCGTGCCCAGGTCCAAGAATGGCGGGGTCCTTGGTTCTCAAGATGGCTGACTGATGGTATTTCAGTGAGAGTACTAGTATCTTACTACTTATAAAGCACTAAGTATCCTTTATCTCAGTCTAAGCTCATACTTGCCTGGATCCACAAGGCTCTGCACTTGCAGGAACTCGTGGATTATTCAATTGATGATATATTGAATCTATTCTTGAGTGTGGTCGTTCTCATATATCAAGACACTCCTGAAACTGCGTTGGAAGAACTTACAGCACTACAACGCTGTCTAGCACAAAATGTCTGTCTTCTGACCATCTTTTCTGTCTTAGTTCTTACTTTAGCTATGTAGTATTCATTGCATCAACACAACCTGGTCCTAGATATGCTTGACCAGATTGAAGACTTGGTCAATCTGGATGAAGACCATGGAGAATTTACTACTGAGGCTCAAGTCCATATAGAAATTTCGACTTCATCTCTAGTCCAACAGTGTGAGATTTGGGCAACTGTTTTGAAGGAAGAATTACTTGAGGCATGTTTCACAACTTAGTTGAATCAACTTTATAGCTTATCATTATTTGCCTACACATAGAATACCTCTGGGGTGCATTCAAAACTGGAATCAGCTCAAAAGAAAGTAGCTCTGAACATTAGGGAAATGAAACGTGTACCACGTTCATTATTCAATACTCCCGATTTTCAGGCAGCACTTTCAGTGAATAGAATTACCATATATTTTGACTTGTCAGCTAATTTATCTATACTAGATAACTCATCTTCCATCAGTGATTTTAGAGCTATCAAATCCTGTCTACGCCTATAAACATGGTCACGGTCCTCATCATGCACATCTCCTGCGCTGTCATGGATTTGGTTTGGTATTAGGTAGTATTCTGGATAAGTGGACACCAACAGCTCAAATGGAAGCTGCTGCCGATGCTTGTAAAGGGAGTAATCTCAACTTTTGGAATGAGGTATGCGCACTTACATACTTTTATGAATTGGATTATACATAACTGTAACAGAGCAATACAAAGCCCATGAAGACTGGCGCTCACTTCTTTCGTGCTCTTAAAGACCATCCACTCCTAATTCCCCGTATATCCAATCCGGCCAGTGTTCTTTTTCTATGTAGCGAAGAAAATTTCATATTTAGCTGGAATCGCTGGTTGGCATGGTTTTTGAATGAGGAAAAATATGCAGTATGTTTCAATCAATAGCGTAAGCTAATTTTCAAGTGCTAACATACATATTAGATTCATGAAACAAATCCTTGGCGACTCTATCAAAACATTCAAACTTATCTTACTCGTCTAAAGCAAGAACCCACTGCTCCAAATTGGCCTCCAGAGTTACGCGTCATTGTAAATCGGACCCTGGATTTTTGGAGATTACGCGAGGAGGTTGAAGATAATGCGTTTTCTGCCGATAAAAAGCACTGCAAAATTTGTCACAACTTACCAGATCATGAAAAGTGTGTTCAGCGGAAAATTGTCCATTGTAATGAAGACCCTGGCTTCTATGCAAAGGTCAAGGGAGCTGGTATTACCAGAGTGCCAGAGAAGGAGCAGATGAAACCACGCCGAGTATGTTCAAATATCATGATATAGCACTTGGTTAATTTGTACTTTTAACTCCAGAATCAAAAGCAATCAACTATGCCCCAGCTTTACCACCCAGATGAGCTTGGGCTGGAGCGTATTACTGCAGATGATGATATAATACAGCGGTGTGGGAAGTTGGTTATTCTCTTTGTTGATCCAGATATTGATGATATAAGCCCTGGAGAGACTGTAAGTTCCAATTACTATGCAGGAGCAATACTAATAGTGAAAATCATAGCTGGATTTTGTTTGGTTTGAAGCATTTGGGCGCCAGCCAGGCGGCCATGTTGAAAAACTTGTTCATCACTGCAATAAGGTAACTGCAGTCAAACCAGTGCGACGTGGAGGGAAGTTCGATTTATGGTCAAGTGGTCAAATGCGCCCATATGGTTGGAGACAGCCTTCTGGGGGGCGTCTCGGAGATACTTATGCTCCTTATGCTGGTATAGAGGCTGAAACTTTGGAAGGGATAATGGTGTTGTTTGAACATGCCGAGGTTTGCTTAGTTTCTTTTTATCTTTATTTTTTATATCAAGCTAATGATGAGGTTCACAGACATCTTGTATTCTTATGGGAACTGCTAAAGGCTTTCACAGAAAGCTGTGGCGCAATATGAAAGATGCTTCAAGAATGTGTGAACGGGTTGGGTTAGCAGGTGTTAATGTTTTTGACTGTAGGAACTACACATCTCCCCAGCATGCAGATGAGGATTGTGTCCGCTCCTTATGTGCTCAGATTCTACTGAATGCTGAAGAGAAGTGGAGTGAGTTCTCATTTTGTGCAACACAATATGGGTACTATATAGAAACCCATGAAAATACCCTCTGGTTAGTACTCAGCACATTAATGACATACTTTCTAAACTCTACAATTATAGGAGCTTTGATTCATCTAAATTGCATGGCACAATGCTTCCGTCGGAGAGAACAGTTTTACGTTTACGGGGAGGAGCTGGACAGGTAGGAACTGCAGGTAGTGTTGGTCCACATGTTACTACACGTCGGCGGGACCAAACCAGAGCTGAAAGGAATGAGCAAACTAGACGTAATTATCAGCTTCGTGAGCGGGTATGGCACCATTAAATGCTGAATGTTGAACAGTATATAACTAATTCTGATATATGAGCTCGGTGTGAACTTATGACTGATAAGCAGCAAGAATAGAACCTTTGGATCTTATTTCATGCATTTATAAAGTTGACGGCACATTTCGACTTCAGGCCACCTGGGTGGTGGGTCACTTCTGGGGTACGTGCCAGTGCTGGATCTGTTGGGGAAATACTCCGTATGTATCACCGCTACCCCATATGTACTAACCGCCTCCCGGGGACTGCATAACCGGGAGACGGCATTATTACCTGATACTGTACAGTACTAGATATATCACACAGCCGGCGGCGTCAACTCACCTCAGTTGTCACAATACCAACTGAGGTGAGCCTATCAGACATACGTACAACCACTACCTGATACTAACATATATTAGATTAATTATCCTAACAGGTAGACTAATACAGTTGTTACAATACCAACTGAGATTAATTATCCTAACAGGATCAAATTCTGGCACCAGGGAGCCCTCGCTCCGTACACTTTTTGCTCATCATAGCGTGGCACCAATGGCAACTTAGTGAGTTCCTTTGAATTAGAATCACAGATAAATAATACAAAACTATAAAACTACTGTGAATGAGGCAAAAGAAGTTCCAAAAGGTCTAAAGCCTGCACCCAAAGCGATTTTCGCTGAGTCATATCCCGAGAATGATATTCAGGCATTGCCAACAGCGCATTGTTAAATATTTCTAACTGTTCTTCAGATTCAAAAGGGCAATTGAATGCAGGAACTTCAACCAGAGAAAGGTGAGGTGGCTGTCGTGTGCGGCGGTGATCCAAATCTTCTAGCTCATGTGGGTTGTTTTCATTGTGGTGACGAAGCAAAGTGGCGTCACCAAGGTCCTGCCAGTCAACTCCATATGTAGCGACATGTTCGACATGTTCTTCCAGGTGTGTGGGAGCACCAGTAGGTCCACGCAGACCTTCCTGAATGGCGCCGAAGAAAAACATATCCTGGGGAGAGCGATCACGTTCATTTTGAAGCTGTAAGTTGTGAGAATTCCATGAACCAGCCCATTCATGTGCATCCTGGTTGATAGAAGGAAGAAAGAGATAATGGAGAAGCCAGATGTGCTCGTCGATATCAGGCAGAAGGCCTAATTCCACTTCTAACGAGAAGAAAAAATTGTACCATTTGAGGCCAAAGCCCTGTGTTACGTCCCGCCACAGACGTTCAATCCGAATATTGTGAACACTTCTGTGTAAATATGCTCAGTCAATATGCATGACTATCTTGATTAAACCTACCGTCCCCATATGTAAGATCCTCGCTCAACACCATAGTTTTCCTCCATGTATTGTGCAACTCCAAGATTCTCGATGCCATGGTCTCCTCGGACTCGGCTTGGTGTTCCATGAACTTGTATTGCATCCAAAAACAGCGATAGTACAGTTTGGGCACGGTTATTATCATTTGCTTGAATTGCTGTGACAAGTCTTGAAAACCCATCAACAAAAGCATGGATAACTACCCTCCAGCGAATCAAAGCTGAAGATATATGTAGAATAGGATAATTTGCATGTAAGATATAAGCACACACCGTGTTGACCATCATGGTGCCAAAGAGAGTTTGGACCAGCAACATGGTAGTTTCGACGTTCAACAGGCCGTGATGTAAGATATGCTGGTGCTCCTGTCACCCGTTCATAGGACTGCCGGATCCGCGCCCGTGGAATATGGTGACCAAGGAATCGCAGATGTCCTGTAATCATCCTACGTCCAAATGCAGGAAAGATTTCGAGAATGTGTCTTAGGATCATGTCAAGCTCATGGTCTGTCAGATCTGACATGGCAGCTGTAGATGATCTGTAGAAGCGGACATGCTCTCCGGAGTCTGGATCTTCATAGATAATATATACAGGTGGGCATGGCTCAACCAGTCCATACTCAAGTGCACGACGACGGACAGTGCGTGAAGAGCAACCAAAGACAGGTGCTATATGAGTGACGCCTCGTAAACAAAGACTGCTTTCCAGCAAATGTGGATCAATCTCCTTTCTAGGCCGTCCCCGCCGACCGGAGCGCACTGTTTGAACAGGCTCAAAAGCAGCATGCTCAACAATATCCTCTGATTGGACAGTAGCTTCAGCTAGTGCTGAGAGCATGTCAGCAATTCCAGTACAGATGGTTGTGAATTCCTCGTCATCAAACAGGTGTTGTCGCTGTGAGGGATATAGATAAAATCAAAATAAATAGAAAGAATGGGAAAAGCACACACCCTGACCACAGAATCCAAAAACTGCTCAGCAGATGACTGCTGCCTCTGAATACGAGATACATCTCCAAGTTGTATTTGAAGGGTTCGCGAAACTTGAGACCCCAATTCCTGATATGCTGTCCGTATGGTATGTATTTGAAGTACATCTGAGGTTGAAGGGACTGGTGCAATGGCAGAGCGGGTCCAGAATATCAACAGTAGCCAGAATACTGTATACAACTCCATGAATGAAGTCAATTGAAAGACTCAAATGAGCGCTGCAGTTCAACTTCTAGGCAGAGATTTACTTGATCATGAATATCTGATTCACACTCTCGATCATGAATCAAATGGATGAACAGTCATGAAACACAAAATAATTCACAAGCATGGATGGAATCATGAAACGGTATTCCTCTTATTTTCTGTAATTCTCATGATTATCCCATTACATGACTCAAAGTATAAATAAGTTTTCATGATTGTGAAGTCATGGAAGTAATCATGAAATACAAAGCAGGTTTTTGTATGATCATGAAATACATTGCCCGGTCATGATACCTTAACCACATTTTTGTTTTTGACCAGTAAGGACACTAAAAATATACTCATAAGTAAAGCGAAGCACAGTCATCATTCACCGACTGCTTTATCATCCACCCTTCCCCATTTACTTGATGGTATTTACAGTACCTACTTACAAGTTCGAATTCGAAGATCTCATGTTTTGTTCATTCCGGCTTCGATCTCTCACTCTGGCAACAGCACAAAGCAGAAATCAAATTGAGTAATCTATGGCAGAAATACTCAGTAGAGTTCATCATTGTCTGTCCACATATGGGATAGTACCTTCTTACAATGCTATGTCGAGCGCAGGCGGGAGGCAAAAGAGTGTTACACGTAGTCCAGCCGGTATTGAAAGCGCCCAGAAGCTATTGACTCGGAGTATTGAACAGTGCTACACGTGTAGAACAACGTCAATAGCACCACTATGGTCTAAGGTGAGCACCTATTCTACCCACTAGCATCGAAGTCTAGTTTAAGTTATGTAACTCTTGGAAGACTCCGATTGTACATGGATTGAATAGTGAAGCCTGAAGCCTGAGGGACTGGAACCAAGGGAAACTGAGAGAAAGTGGTGGAAAGTGGCGTTAATAAATAATGCTGGTATAGAGGTTTGAATGAATCAGAGCTCAGGAACTCTGAGAAAGAGGTTGATATAGACTGAAAGCGTAAAAACATCGAGACCAGATATGAGGCCCAGACACCTGAGAGGAACCAATGTTTAGCTATGTCCAAATTTCTTCGTCTCGTTGCAAAGAGTGATATGGTGTCTGTCGCTGTTGCTTGCAATGAGATGGACGAAGGGTGATGATATATGTATGAGAGACTTATATAGTTTGGAAATTTCAACGTTCCGGGCCGGCTGGAATCGTTTGCTATCGTTTGTTCTTCTCACATCCGGGGTTGCATCGGGGTTTTTGAATCCACAGTTCGAAACAAGTTGCAGCACAATTGCGATCTGTATTCGATGTATTCCATTCACTTCTTTTCGTTCTTCTTTTCCTCGTTTTCGTCATCATTGTACCCTCCTCACCCGACTCCCATAACATACACATGATTGGCTATCTCGTTGAACGGGCATCTATGGGTATAGAGTATGATCTGAGGAAACAGTGGGTGTCGTCCCCTAAATTCGAGACGGATCGCCTGGATTGATGTTATCTATCGACAGGCAGATAGCAAACTATGCGGCATTTGCAAAACTCGGTGAACACAGACCCTCATTCTCTCCAAAGCCTGTGACTCATGGGTTGAATTTGGTAGCTTTGCTGGCCTACGATATTACCATCAACATGGGTCGTGAATTGCGGCTGGTCTGGAGCACTTCAGACAGATTTCGTTGGTCAAACGTTATCTACTTCACAAATCGCTATCCAGTCGTGGCATACCAGATATGGAGCGTTTGCTATACCCCGAATATACCTCAGGCGAGTGTCTACAAACATTCCCTTACTATGATAGCACTCAACCTCATCAACTTGTATGCAGTACGTCCAATCCGGAGCTATATTCTTGTCAAACAGAACAGCTGATACTGAGGCTGACAGTTGCGATGCACTTTACCAATTCTTCTGGTTTTTTTCATTCATCCCGACACGCATAGCGATCACTGGTGCGTAAGGCTCGTTACTCAAAGTACCTCTCACAGTCTCCAGATACTCATGATTCGAAACTAAGTATCATGGATCCTTCGAGTTTACGCCGTGGTCGATCATGGTTTAGTATTTGCTATCATGTTATCTCTACTTGGTCTAGCAATCGTTGGTTTCGATATCGTGCGTACTCGTACTCACTCATGTCCGAGCCCGATCATTGAACCTTCCCGTTTGAAAATTTTCTGCTTCGCCATGTAGCTTCAAGGCGTTCAATCATCCTGTACTCACAACACGCTATCTTCAGAAACCCTGTGAGTACATCGTTCCTACTGTTCTAATTATTGTGGGCTTCTCATCTTATATATAGCTGTGAGCATGCTTCATTGAAAAAATTTTCTCGTTCCGTCCGTCATTCTGTCATCCTGACCCGTTTATTGTCTACTTCTATACCCAGCTGGAGTCATGACCTACATTTCCCTGGCTGTGTTCGATATCCTGGCGACATGTAAGTGCATGCATGGTAGTGTTATCAAATCTTTCAGAGAGCTGAGTTTTGCTCGCTTCAGTATTGGTGACAAACCGAATGATACAAGCCATACGCAGATGTGGTGGGTTTCGCAAGCTGGCCAGGCAAAATCTCTCTGAATATGTTCTGAGATCAGGCAAGCCAATTCAGTTTGTCCTTTCAAAGTTTGTCATGCTGATTCTTTAGCGCAATGCAACTAGGCGTTTTATATTTCGGGTACGGGTTTCCCACTGTCATCCACGGGGACTCACTCAGACATTGGTATGAGCAGGGTCGTCACAATACCTCAAATCATTGCAGTTGTGCTTTATTTCGTAGGTGTCCCCCTTGTGAGCCAGGAATATCAGGCAATACTAATTTTGCATCTCACAGGCTCCACAAGTACGGAAAAAATCGTTCTTTACTACCTTCGAACCAAGGCACGGCTCATATCGTTCTGATGATTTCAGGGACTATACAGCCCTATCCTCAACAACTTTCTTCTCGTGTGAGCTCCTGTTCCTCCTCCCATACTTGAGTTCACATCGTTGCTATGCTCGCAAACCTTGACTTGCGAAAAAACATCTTTTTTTCTATGCGTTTAGGTTGTCTTCCATCATGATCGCGCGTTTTCTGCTAGGTTTGCGTGAGATGAATGAGTCTAGAAGAGAATCTATTCCCGACCAGGCCAGCTTGGATCAGGCCACTACGTTGTCCACATATGACCTTTTTAACAGTACTAACAGGTCATCAGCTAATTGGATGAATGGATCGACAACTGTGCCAGTGGGCGGACGGCAAATGAATCAGAACGGCAGAACACAGTGGTGGGCCGGAGGGACTAGTTTGGTAGCGGATTTCGATGCGGAAATTGACATGAGATAAGGACACTTTATTTGTTTTCACCGAACATAAATATCCTATGTAGTGTAAAAGAATTGCAAAAAGAAATATCGTTCAGATGGTGTAGACATGTTCTTCGTACAAATGAAGTTCTCTCAACACGACACCATAATGCTTCTATTTCCTTGAGCGGAGTAAACATACAGTGCAGGCAATGTAAAACAGTACTGGTAGAACGGTACCCCCATGTCGATATTCAATTCTTCTCCTGACTCCTATTTTTTGTGAGATACCTTTTGGGCAGCCACTCAGGCGTAGACCAAGATTTATTCTGGATGGCAGCTATGATCATATTCGCGATGGCTTCGGCGCTTTGAAGAAACAACGGGTGAGCTAGCTGACAGAAAAATGCACGATAAACTCACCAGGAGAAAGCCCTTGGCATTCCGTGCCCGCTATACCCTGCGGCGATATATTGGCCAGTAAAGATTCCCGAAGTAGCGCCTGACTGTAAATGCTCAACGATTGGACCAACCTGGGAACAGAAGATTAATCATCGCACAATTAATACCAAGTGAGTACATACGAACGGGTCAGCCATTGACGTATATCCCATGATACCTGTCTAAATTACAGCAAGTCAGTCCACGCAATTCCAAAGAGTAAGATAGCAACCCTCACCCATTCCATTTCCGCGTCTTCACCTTTATTGAACATATGCGGAAACGTCTCTGGAAGAAACGCACGTAGCTCTTCACCAAGGGCGGTATTTACCACCGAATCATCTGTCTCGTATTGCTCAAAAGCGGGACCTCCAATGTGTCGCCCACCTCCAAGAATGACCACAGGATTCTCTTTTCCGTCCTCTGTGCCATGATCGGAAATAGACCCATTCACTGGTCGCGGAAACCAATAGTGGTCTAAGCCACCCCATGATGCTTTCCAAGAATCGTTCACAGGCGTAGCAGCCCGCATGACAACGATCTGTCCCCTCGTTGGAATGATCCCACTCGGACCGCCAAACTGGGGGAGCAGATGGCTAGCATAGCCGTTTGTGGCATGTAAGACATGCGAGCACTTGACGGAACCGCGAGGGGTGTTGACGCTCCAGATACGTGAGGAAGATAGTGGTGTGACGGAAGTAACGGGGGTATGTGTGTGGAGGGAAAGAGAGAAATGCGGAGTAGAAGAGTTTGCAAGAAGATACAACTGAGTAACGAATTTGAGCGGCCAAAAGTTGAAAGCTGGAAACTTGACGGCAGAGTAAGAAGCACCATAGATCTTTAGAGCATGAAAATCAGTCATATTAAAATGAGAGCAGAATATGTACTCTGTCCACATCCTCTTCGGGTAACCATTCAACATCTCCTACATTTAACCCTGCTCTACTAGCAGCAAGATACTCTTCCTTGAGCGATGCGTATTCCTCCTCCGAAGAAATGAGCATCAAATGCCCACCGGCAACGAGGTCGACGACATCAGCTAATTGATGCTCTTGGATGATTGAAACCATGGCCATGGCGGTACGATTTTCGATCTGAAGCGACTTTAACGCTTCAATGGTCCCATATTTTTCTTCGTATTCTCGGTAGTTAAAGAACGAATATGGTGTGAGATGTCCCCCATTACGCCCTGTTCTCTACATTAGTATCTCTATGAAGAAAGTTATCACACTGACCAGTCGCTCCAGAGCCTATCCAGAAAGAAAGAAATAAGTCGCGCCTCGTCCTGAAAAGGCTTCGCAATGCTAACAAAATTCCCTTGCTTCCAACACAACAGCTTTTACCTCCAAAGATGATCCTTCCAAACCAAGCTTTTCGATTGCTTTTGCTAGGTGATAAGTAGCAGATATACCAGTCATCCCAGCACCAATGATACAGACATCAGCATCTTCAGTTAGAGGACCTATGCTGCCTTCATTCCCGAGTAAATTTGCACCAGGAGTGTCGATCCAAAAAGATTTACTTGCATTGGCAACCGGAAGACTGGCAATCGGTTGAAAAGATAGAGCTTCTTGTGAGTTGACTATAGAACTGAGAACTGAATTTTGGAGAAGTGAAAGAATTAGCACCGCCCACAACATCGCTGACGGGTACAAACAGCAGATAACACCAGGATAACACGCTGAGCGTGAGAGTTCCAACCCAATGATCGGCATTCACTGTGACTAGCTCATTCGCTCTCATCTCTATGGATATCGGAGCTCAATACCGGCGATATATCAGCTACCTCAATGAAGGAAGGGTTCACGATCTCGGTGATTTTGTTCATGAAGAATTAATCTACAACGATGAACCAATGACTCGAGACGACTACCAAAATTACATCGCAGACGATTTCGCCCGCATTCCTGATCTCCACTTCGATATTCACCAACTCATAGTCAGCGATAACCATGTCGCCAGCAGGATTCGATTCAACTGTACTCCGGAGGCGGACTTTCGTGGCCATGCACCGAATGGGCAAAAGATTTCTTTCGTAGAGCATGTTTTCTATCAATTCGAGAACGGTAAAATTCGACAAGTTTGGTCGCTGTTGGATGATCGAGCCATTCACGCTCAGATGGAAAAAGAAACAACCAATTAAGGCTAATGAAGGTTCGAAATGACTGTTTATTATGCAATGAAGTCCAGCCTCAAGTCCCGCGTTTTCAGTTTGCTCAGCCTAGAAACTTGGATATGTAGTAGGTCTTGAGTACAAGCAATTTTTAGAAAAGGCCTGGGTGATCATGCCTCTCCCATTATCCATTTCTTGTAATGCTGACAGCATCGATAGATACGAATACACGCAGTCACAAATCATAACTATTATGGAGTCAAAAACGGAGGAGGAAGATCCACCGTAGGTGATCTACTCGTGTATATGGGTGGAAGGGTATCTTTCGAATTTTCTCGTCGAGGAGAGGGATCCAAGATATCAGAGTCTGATCGAAAAATTGGAGCTGGCGAAGACATCCTTGGGAACGACATATTTCCACTCTCTGTTAGCCAGGCCGGTATTTGTACCCTAGAAAAATCGGAATCGTATCCATATTGTTCGTCCTCCACGCGTCCCAGAATTGGCGTCTGGGCATCTGACTGGGATCGTTGAATGCTCACCGTCGAAAACCGAAGCATGTCAACCATTCCTTGCGCATGGAGCACATAATAATCGGCACTGTCTTCATCCTCGTTGTAACGTTCTTCTTGTGCTAAGGCCCCGTTCTGATTATGGAGTAGGCTAGTTCGAGAAGGGGATAAAGACCGAATTTGGCTCCTGCGCTGCCGTGAAAAACGGGAAGAGTGTGATACAGGGTGATGTGTATTCCTTCGCGTTCCTAACAACAACATGGAACGAGTTTCTGGTGTTGGTGGCGTCTTGGGCGTTCGAATCGGGGGAAGTAGTTGAAACGCGACATCGGGCTCTGAGACATAACTGTTTGTGGTCGGGGTAGTAGCGTTATGTGCACCACGTTGAACGCCAGGTGTGATGATTCTCCATCCAGGAATTACCTTTGAATTTCTGATCAACAACATCATGCTATTGCCATGGTTTTAGAGGAGCTCACCTTGAGTAAGGGCTTACTACTATCGACGGCCGTATCGATGTCGTCTGTGATAGGCTCTCGACCGTCCTCGGCTACCAATGTTGAGACGGATAGCAATGTTTCAGAACCTGAAGGAGTCATAGATGTTGGTAATGTGGGTAAGAATAGCGGTTGCGGGGGGTAAAAAGGTATCGAGTTCTGTTGTTGTTCATGGTCTCCATTACCGCTATTCGAATTAGTCGCACTTGCCGACGCAGCATGCCTCTCTGATCTCGATAATCCAAACCCTGCATATGGTTGATACTTAGTATTACCAGTCTCATCTCTTTTATTTGTTGGATGCGCGAAGCTTTGAGAAATATCACTGCTCTCGACAAATGACTCAATCGTTACTTCGCGATTGTGAAATTGCTGGATACTGTTATAGGTCATCGGAGGCGTGGACGGTCGCGTCAGAGCCCCAGAAGGGTCGAATTGAGAATGAACCATGTAACCCTTTTGAAGACGTGCCCAGAGTGTTTTGTTACGCCTGTTCAGGTGCTGTCCAAAATCCGATCATTATTTGAAGGATTATGTACTCAAAATTTTACGCACCAGTAGTAATACTAATAAGGCTACAAATGCGACAGACCCAATAGAGATGCCCACGATGGCACCAGTGCTAATTTCAACGCTACGAGAGTCATAATCACCTCAGGGACATAATATGAAATCTGTAACTCACTTAGTATCATTTGATGTAGAAGTGACAACCTCCTCTCCTTTCCACACCTGCGCTTGGTAAATCCCAAAACAATTCTGTGTATTTGAATCTGTGGTTCGCCTTGTGATATCAGTAGCATTGCTAACTCCATGATTGATGATGGTCACTGTGTGTTCCCCGGGCCCCAAATTATCTGCATAGTAAAGAATAGCCGTGCTTGTGATTCTTTTGGCGGAGAAGGCGCGGGGAGATGATCCGTCCAAAGCGACAGAGTATGATGAAGTAAAGTTGGGTCCTATAGGGCCGGATAATGAGATGGCTTGACCTAGAAAGTCGAATTGGTTATTTTGGCAAATAGGAGAGCTTTTAAGGTAATGCTAACCCTGAGAAAGAGAAACGGTGCGTCAATACTGTATACTTAGTGCTTAGCACTGAGCAACAACAGCTCACGCACTTCAAATGTGAAATTCATCGAAGCTCCAATAGAAGATGTAGTCCTTCGAAAAGAGATCAACGTCTCATTAGTCGACGCGAAGCACACAATATAACGAACATTCTTTTACTCACCGTCCATTCGAACTCTCGGAATTTCTTCGCCAGGCGGCCGTAGGTGTCCAGGAGAATTCAGACATATTGTCCGTGTACGTTATGGATGGCGGACTGTTATCAGATGAAGAAGGATCGCTGGACGACGATGCATTTCCCATTCCCGAGGTCCAAGAGATCTGCAAGATAATCAGACCATCTTCATAACCGGGCAATGGCGAGGGTGCACAACCGCCAAAAAAGATAGGAAATGGTTATGGATATAGTAATAGTAGCATGGTGGCAAACTCACTGAATCGATATCAAACCCCGTTGTCCCATCATTCGAGATTTTGACCTCATGCCATCCCTGCTGCACTTGTGCATCGAATAGAAGGCTCGGAGAATCTTGAACGTTCGGCGAGTACGAGCTCAGTGTGGAGTTTACATCGTCCAGTGTTACAGTGAAGTTTCCATATGCTTTTCGTCTGCCTCCATAGATAGAGAGACTGGTTCCATTAAACTGGAAAGTCGCAAAAGCGTTCGCATTCCAGGTAGAGGTAAATGAACCCTGGTAGTATCTGGATCTTGATCAGACTGACGATTGTGTATGAAGTGACCATACAACGCACCCCGTACTGTTCAACCTGTCAAGATCCTCAGGACCATAGGGTTTCCATCCTTCCACAGGCTCGTATGAGATCAGTGGACTCGAATCATCAATCGTTGTATTCAGTAAAAACATGATGGATGGAGTTTAAAACAGAGCCGACGAATTTTTAACGAAAGCCAGCGGCCACCTGGGCGCGATGTGTTGTGAAAGAGGCTGGGGAATTCTTTCTGTAACAGCAGTCAAATAAGCTAAAAGAGAGACGAGAAGGTAACAGGAGAAGGAGAGGATGTGTATGCAAGAGAACGGGAAGGAAAGGGAAGGGATCAGTCAGGAAGACATGGCACGTCCATCTTATTTAATTCAAGAGCATGCAGCTTATGATGCACGCATCGTTATAATGTATGTGCAGTATAGCCTTGTTCAAGTATACCGTTGTGACGTTGGAGATTCTCAAAGATCTTTGATCATTGCATTGCTGCCTACAAGCTTTGATGGTTGCTCCTGGAGACTTTCGAGGGCTCCGCCCCGGGTGTCTTTCGGTCCTGCGGTTCTTCATCAGATTGACTTCGATAAGTTCATTGCACACAGTGAGTCGAGGTCATTTCTGGCAAAGTTAAGAGTTGCAGTAAGAGACAAGAGAAAATGGCAGCTAGGACGATATAACCTGTGCCGTATTAAGCATACTATTGACATTCAGGAGTTGCTCAATTAGCCGGGAAAGCTGGGAAGCCTGATTGATATTCTGTACCGAATGGAATTTGGAAACACAGAAAGTGTAGTCTGAAATCACTCACTGATCGATGGACATCAATTTCTTCAGGATAGGATAGGATAGGATAGTTAAATTATACTGGTGAGGTCCGATTCCCGAACAGCCAGTTTACCATACTGTACAATCTCTACCTAGATTACAGTATTGGAACACACATTTCTAATGCGGGGGGGCGATGATGCCACTCTCACACTTGATGAGGAAAAAGCAGGAAAAAAACCTCGTGAGACATGCACGGTCTTCCCCGTCTCGACAATGCATGCAAGCAACCTTTGCATCAAGATGGGACAAACATTTCAACCTCATATACAACTTGTAAAACATCATATGCCAACTTTGCAAATAATTCAGTGATTCTTGTATCAGCCAATAAGGTGCCGAATAGCATCCATGCATCTGGATAGAATTTTGCATATTGTGGAAGTCCCAGGATTACTTTTTGGATGAAACTCTCCCTTGATTTGATTGATTCAAAACTAGGTATTACCACCAAAGCATTCAGTCTCTTGCAGACACATGCCTAAAAACCTCCAGGAAAAACATTTGAGAAAAACCTCCATGGAACTTGTTGACCTCCACAGAGGTGCAACTAGCGAAATACTACCCAGGGCAATCGCCGGCGGGGAGCCGGCAAATTTCGGGCCGGGAAATGAGTGCAATGTCGGACTAGTCATCATCGAGCTCGACCTCCAGAGTGCCAAATACATTTAATAGCCACAAGATTTGCAGATAGGGTACATCAAGGCCATGCTGAACCACAGATAAAATTTCAGAGCAACCAGATACTCAGAACATGGTGGATTGAACAAATACTTTTCGGATGACCTTTCTGATAATGGTGAATTTCTCCATTCCTCTCCCTCTCGCTCCTGGGTCTTTGAGTCTAGTGGTTTTGTTGAACAAACAACCTCCAAAACAGGGTAATCATCAACTATACTCCTTCGAATAGGGCAAGCAACCAGGTCGCATCGAACAATTCCTTTTCTACAGATCGAGGTGATTTAATGCACTCTTTTTCTATCCTTGTCGAGACCTTGTCGAGACATTATGAATTCTTTGGTGATATGTTGACCTTTCTATTGAGCAACTCTAACCCCCACTGAGGCTTGTTTCGACGATTTCACGACTAAAAGTCAAGATGATGGTGGTTCTAGTCTATGAGGTATTCAGTATCTGAAGACCAAGGAACGGATCCATAACTAACAGCCTTCCATTTGCCCCGACACTTGTCATGGCCTTACTTACCTGACAAGCTCGACACATTGAGCAGCCATGAGCGCCTGACTCGGTATCAGTGGTACCGAAATTTGCATGAAGGTTGATAGTTGTGGTGTTGGAAAATTGATTGATTGATACACGGCGCCTAAGGATGTGAACGAGTGAAAAATCGGAAATTCGAAACGTGTGAAATGTTCTGATTTGAAGATCAATGAAAGCTGAGCGTGCCGGCTGTCGATGAGTGCATCGGGGACGCAAACATTTTCAAAAAATAAAGCCCTCAACATTTTTTCAGATACTTTACTATGTAGTCAATTATATGGAGATCGCATTTTACCTGAGAAAGGAAAGGCAGCAATGTCTGGAGCCCGTGTTATTGAGGTTGATGATTTGGCAAACAGCGGGCGTGTGGCAGAAAGAATCGCGAAATCTTTGCGCTGAGAGAGAACACTAAACAGCTGCACTCGACGAGCACAAGGATACTTACGTAATTTGGTTATTGCGACTTGTCGGTGGCTTTCGTATCCCCAAATTCTTCTGCACACCCTCGATTTTTTTGCGCGCCTCGCTTGTTGAGATGGTTTCGGTGACACTGAATCTAAATGGACTAGTGAACTTGAAACGGAGCTCCCCTCCATCAAGCTTCACCCATCCTGACCATTTTTCTTCTTCCATGTCCTCGCCATGTATAGAATAGACGGCCTTGACCTCCGTAGGATGCTTCACTCGCATTAGCCAGGTTAGTCTTTGTTGATTTGCAGGAATTCACCTGCTCATGTCCACCTATTTTCACCTTGACTTGTTACATAGATGCACTCGATAGGCTAGGTTAGCATGATGGAAGAAGGTTGCATGAAAGCTAGATTGGGTTATTTTCAAGCATTAGTGAACAACAAGAGATTACACATATCCTGGAAAGGAACGAGGATGTAAGTACGCGCTGCAGGTTCATCAACGGGGTATCAAATAGCCTCATCTAGTCTCATCAGTGCGCAGGCTTCGTGGAATACATGTTCTTGTACGCCATTGTAGTCATGACTGTTGAGCTAGTGGTCATGATACCAGCGATGTGAGACTGCCTCAAGCTCCCTTTCTCTTCTTCGTCTGGATAGTCAAAGAATCGCCTAATCTTATATTTCTCGACCTCCTTGTCTTCTTTATTGGTTGGAGTAGAATTGATTGACGTTACAGCCGAGATGAGCTCGAGCTCAAGCCCGTCTTCCGATGCGTCTTGGAATTCACCGTAGTCCGAATCCTCATCCGATTCGTCCTCTAAATCATCAACCAACCGACCTTCGGGCACTTCTAATCCAGGATCAAATTTAGCGGGAGGAGTAACGGCGTCCACGTTCACTCCGCTAGTTAGAGGAACAGTATATGATATCTCCTCAAATCGCCAGACTTGACATGGATGGACTGGATTTTGCTCGTAAGCGAGTTGGATCTAACGTGATTATTGATTGGAGATCTGTTCGCATGTGTCTATTGTAGACTCACCCTCGTTCCATCCTTATCGCATCCATATCCTTCCAAATCGAACACATACCGACTATTCGGCCAGCGAATTCGGAAGCAGGCTCCGTTACTTCGAGGAGCGTACGTTTCATGCATTTCAGGTGTAACGTCTTCCAGAGCCCATGTAACAGGAAACCCACTCCCCACTACTGCGGTTCCCGTACAGATTCCATCTTCGGTTGTGGCATAGTTACCGTTCCATGCGCTTTGGATGAGGTATCCTCCACCGTGACCGAGAGGGGTGAAGACAAATTGTTGGTTTGGGTTGTCGTGCTTGGTCCAGCCTGGAGGCACTTTCAGCATGTAATTGTACAGAAGATCACAAGAACGTGCCTATGAAGCTCTTTCCGTCTCCCTCCGAAAGGTCGAGAGCTGTGTTGCTTTGGAGATTGACGAGCCGATAGACTCCCGGTTTGAGTAAAAGCATGAGAACCCTATAGGAGGTTAGAGAGCGAATTGTGAGTCAAGTTTGTGAGTCAAGTTGATGTTATGGTATACCTTGAAGCAAAAGTTTTGTAGGGAGTACGGGTTTCGTATACTGGAGAGTGGCGGAAGGGTTAATGAAGGCAACAGATAGCGAGTTGTCTGGTATAAAGCGTAGGGACACGCTGTATGTACGTGTGTTCGGCCTGGATGGTTTGACGGGAGGATCGAGCCACATATGACGAAGGGCATCTGCGGATGGAAGATGGTCGATTCATCCTCGAACACCAGATTGAGATTATCTCAGCTAATCAAAAGAAGGCAGATAGAAACTGGCATCAAAAGCGTAAGGACGAGAAGGGCGACAAGAAAGAAAAATCATGCCATGCTTACCCAGCTGTCCCAAGTCCCAGACTCTCTATATTCTATGCTCGTCGGAAACTGGAACTACAATGAAAGCTGGAAGCTTGGATAGGTCACACGCGTACTTGAGGGATTAGGAAGAGGATGAACCAAGGTTTGACGGATAAGGTACTCAGGCTGCCTGGTGCAGGATCTTGGAATGTAAATTTCGATCCTGCATTCTGAATCATGTTAAGTTCGCCCCACGTTCGTGGAAGAGCATATCTTCCAAGCGTGTCAAACACGAGATGATTGAATGAGAGGCGAGGTAATGTCATTTGTACGGGGAAGACGGGGGGCGTATATTCCACTCCAGCACCGCCGTTATAGTCGATGAAGATTTCGTGAAACGTGTTTTTAAGGTTACACGGATTCGTACATGAATGTGTTATCGCAACAAAAAAGTTAGGAGGAGCACAACTCGATGAATCAAATCAAGTCCTGACCCATTACATAGTTATTACAAGTTCCAGATAGCGCAGCTCCAGGGTCTATGGTTGTAATAGTTTCTGAGTAGACAGATAAACAACGAGGTCGAAGACGACGAATGACTAGAACTTAGGCGCCGGGATCTGAGGCAAAATAACGGCGCTCAAGCACTGAAATTCAAACTTCCAAGACGACCAAATCGAGCTCAAGCACCAACTCCGTTCATGCATAATCATGCATGTCTTTTGCTTTGTTCTACTGCTACGATTGCTTCGCTTTCCCTTTATCCCGGGATTCACGCATGCGCATCAAAGGGTTCTTTGTCCCTTGTCCTTGAGGGCCAACTAGGAATGGGCGAAGAAATAGCTTGGTATAAAGATGAAGGACGGTGATGATATGGTCCATATCAGCTCACTTCTCTCTACTCTATTCAACTCACCCACTCATTTCTTACAGTCTTAACATTTACTTTCTCCGTCGCCGGCGACGTGTACTATCACTTACTCACAATCTTTGTATCAACCCATTCCCTCATTTTTCATCTTACACAAACGAACTCATAGAAGGACCGAACCATGGCCAAACGATCAGCGAACCACCCCAGGATTGACCAAGACGATTTGAGTTCATCTCTCAAAGTAGAACGGTATGTTCTAAATGATCCTTCATTGTTCCTCCTCTCATGAATCCTCGTTCAATTGTAGACCAACCTCGATCCTCTATCCAGCTGTCTCCTCAGACTCCGATCAACAGAGCGCTTCTCAGAGTGGTTCAAAGGATTCTTCGTCTGGTAGCCAAACAAAGATCGAAGACGAAGACAACGAGTCAGGTGTCTCCCGTCCTATCATGTCGCTGCCATCCAGGTAAACCCTTCGTCCTTTCTTCAACAAAATTTTCGTCGTTCATAATCTCTATACAATAATAATGCTGATTCTTCTTTGCATAGTGCTATGCAAGTCGACGGTCTTCCCTCCTCTTCCGCCATCGTTGACCCCACTATGAGGGTCAAAAACGAATCAGTCGTCACGAAGGCAGAACTGGACCTAATACCTTGTCCCATTTCATCCTCACAAGCTTCGGCATCCACGTCGTCCTCTGATTTCAGTCATCATTCCCGACCCAATCTTGATGATCGTCAAACTCACGGTGGCACTGACGACAGTGAGGACGGTAGTGGTAGTGATACTGATACGGAGTCTAATGTCGGTGACTCCAAATCCGGGAACGGTCTCGAGCACACCGACACTGAGATTATCGGCGATGTCTCTGCCTCTAGTGCTGGATATTCCGGGTCCCAGTCGAGTCTGATGTCGGTCCCGTCCCAGTTGATTCGTGACACCATGGACGAGGTTTTGGCTAAGTCGAATGACGGGCACAACGATGAAGAAGGGGAAGAGGGAACGGGAAAACTTCGAGGATCTTTGGAACTATCTGGTCATGAGGAGTATGAGGCACGATGTACTAACATCGACGAGGATAGAGATACCGACTCGGATACTGAGACAGAGAGAGGTATTGGTCGCAGTTGCGCTTACACGTCCTTCTCGACCGTATCCTCCATCTCCCCGACTTCCTCGACCTCTGATCTTTCAAGCTCCTCCCAGTCCTCCATCTCCTTCGAATTGGATGATCCACCTCCACCTCCTCCTGCAATTTCAAGCGTTGCGGGACCTACAACAACTACCCATTTTAAACAGCCTCCAGCGCCGCCTTCACCCCAAACTGGTCACCCCGATATACCTGTCCTCTGGTCCGAACGTGATGCTGCCGCGGAACTGCCTAAAAACCATAATCCTCGAGGAATGAATGAAAATTTCCAGGCGTCACGCACAAATTATATCTTAGGTTTTTCTGACGTTCTGCCTCACGACAGCAAGTACAAATATGGAGTGGGAGATGTGCATCCAAGAAAAATCCATGACGTTGTAGAAGAGACAAAAGGCTGCGCTTCCTTGATTTCTTCTGTCAACTCCCATGTACCTCGCATTGACCATTCCGATCCTCTCAACGTCGCTGATTCCTCATCGAGGACACACATGATGTTGGATTCGGAAAGTATATCTTCGAAAGATCTTGTATCTTCGCCACTTGTGGATGTGCCGAACACGACCATCAAGTCGAACGATCAACTGGAGAAAATTCGTGCTACGAAGATCAGCGATAATGAGAATGAGACTTCTCCCTTAGATCTGTCTACCTCAGCAGGTCAATCATCGGCTCTTTTCTCAGATGACCGAACATCGACTCCCACACCCGCGATCCTTATGACTAGTCCTCTCAAAAGGAAACGTAGTCGAGGTGTAGAACATCTTTCAGAATGCATCTCTGCCACTCAATGTATTGAAAACAATTGGGATAGGGATATTCTCTTTGCGCCCTCTCTTCCTTCTCCATCTTCGAATACGACCCCTTCTGCTTCTGGTGTTACCATGCCCCAGCGCCCTCCACGCAAGAGAGCTCGTACTGAAAACAATCCTCCCCTTTCAACCAGCCAACGACCCGATTCCACCAAACGGCCTCTCACAGCGTCCGCCTCTACCAATTCGGTTTTCAGTCCTCCAGCCAGGAGGGACCTGTTGCGGCGCGCTCGATCGCATGCTTCTGTTTTCACTCGTCCTAGCTCAGAACCTTCTGCAAACATTGAGGATTTGCAGGGGGACACGAAACTTTCACTTTCTGTATTGTGGAAATTCGGGTTTACTTCTAACGGCAAAGAGAATGTGAAGGGAAAAGAACGGTCTGTAGACTGATACGTCATGAAAGCGATGTGAAGGCTGCGTTGATGAGCTTGAACGTGTAATTATAGCGAGGACTCTATCCAAGGCTGGGTAAAATCTAGGTATGTATCTTGTACTCTAAATTTTACGCTTCGATAGCGAAGTATGTCCTCTTATGATCAATTGAAGTAACCGTGAGCGTTCTTTATCGCGGCCCAATGATTGGTGAGACTTAAACTATTTCCTCCCGTGAATTCGTCCTCGGAAATCCTTGAACCTGCTTCTCCGAACCTGACCTCCTTACGCTATCGTTACAAAACACGCCAAATTTCTGGTATCTTTATACAATATGAACACAAACATCAGAAACAGCCCCACTCGTGGTTCCAGGTATGTGCTCTGTCAAACTACCTCCCTGTTAGTAGCTTTGAAAATTGATCTTCTCTGTAGGAGAAATGCTGCAGTGAGCTACGATATCTCCCGCCATCTACCTATAAACCAGCTTCCGCCCATGCAATCCCATCAACATGTCAATCCTCGAGACGTGGTACTCTCGTCAATGCCCCAGTTCATGCGCACGATGTTTGCGAATGACGCTCGTCGGTTGAGAAACCCTCGTTCTCGTAATGATAATATTCCTCTCACGCCTCCCGGTCTTCAACACCCTTACCGTACTCTTCAACGTGTTACCGCCCTTCCGCCTGGTGTTCCTCCTCCTGGACTCTCCACTCCCAGTCAGTTCAAGGTTCCACTCAACATTTTGTACCTCCGCATCCTCGAAACCATGTTTCGACCCATTACTAACACCAGACCTATCCCTGTGTATCTTCGTGTAAAAGGAATGGTATCGTCGGATGAGCTAGGAAAGAGGCGGGTTCATCCTCCTTTTCCCCGTCCTCTTCACAAGCCTAGGCCTTGAAAATGTGTGGGAGACGGTATTTCGATTCCGGTTGCTTGTTTTCTTTTTCATATGTTCACCTTTTATGTGCACTATAAAGCTATGCCTTCATGACACCCATGAGATCTACTTTGAATGAATGCACGAACCAAGAAGGATGAGATATCGACTGCTGACAATGTGAATGGAATCAATATCCACACTGTGATGAGGATTAGTTCGAAACGTTCCAGTTCTTCCACCATCATTTTAGCATGTCTCAGGAATTTAGAGGTATGTTCAAAGGATTTTGCATTGCATTCCACCAAGAAGCTCATCTACTGCATACAGGAAAAAGGTCAACAGAAAACTCAAGGTATCGACATCCGAAGGAGATTGAAGGCAATGAACAACGAGGGTCATTTGATTGTCCATCGACAACTACATGTCCTGGAAATACATCAAAAGAAAGTGCACCATGGCCAGGCAGGCGTGTCAGTGATATGCTTGCGAGATGCTCAATAGCCCGGAGTATCCATTTTCTTCATTTAAATTGATTGAAATAGTAGGAGTTTGTAGTACAAAACTCCACTGGAGTAGGGACATTGAGTACATCACATGAAGACATATTCAGAACCAATGTTCTCAAGAAAGCTGGACTAAAATACCACTCCTATCTCAGGAAGAGAACTTCTGGACACTTGCTGGGAATGGTCCATGGGGTGTACTATGTCAGATAATAAGCGCGCACCTTCAGAAGACCCATAGTACGTGCTGTCCGGACTAAGCTGAATAAATATGGTTAGCATTGTTGTGCATGTGTACTTTGTAGTCTCCACACAGCACTAGGATCATATGTTGCGGAAATGGAGCACCGGTGGCGCAACATATTGAGCCAACGCTACTATTAATTTTTATGTATCTGATTGAACAACCACCATATAAATATGAAGACCAATCCACAAGCACCGTTAATTGTCCTGCGATCATCACTAGGTGCATCTACAGCTGCGATATACTACCTTCAGCATTGACATCATGTCGAACACCGAGACCAATACAGCTGCTGCTGAACAAACTATTGCCTCTGGCAATGACGGAACTACCAACTTTAAGCACGGTGACGAGGGGTCACCTAGAGGACCTGGCAGGTGCCTTATGGTCAGCTGCCCTTGTGTAGGCTTCGAAGGAAACGTCACGCAGCCTTGCAGGCGGGTCAAGTGCACCCATCCCTTTGCGGACCATGTTTGATTCCTGGTAAGCAGGCTTCACAGTCAAGGCTGTGAAATCAAATGAACTGATCTTCAAGCTACAATGTTATGCTACTAGGTGATCTCCAATGAACTTCTGTTGGGAGTCAGGAATATCTCGAAATTTCTTTTGATTTTTTGTAACTTTCTTGCTTGTTTGTTCTGATCTATGTATGTACTATACTGGAGCGCTGGTGGATAGCTTGAAGCAGAGTTTGGTGGCGGTAGTTTTGAGATTGTTAATAAATTATAGGATGACTTGAATTGAAAGTTGTCACAAAGGAATTAGGATATGAACTTGCATTTTAGTACTCCTTTGATCTTCATATTTTCGAAAAGTAGTTGGGATTTTATTTATGCCCAGCTTTGAAAAAATTGAAAAAATGGACATATAATGGTGACTAATATTTTACTACAACCGTGGTCGCACCCACCGTCGAGAACTGGAAGATACCAACCTGTCCCGCCTTCAGTCAGCAGCAGCAGCAGGCGGCGCTGCCTTCTGGAAATTCTACAAATCCTTGAGCAACTCGGATAAACCCTTGCCAAGGGTTACACTCGAACAACTCACAAACTGCTTTATCCCTCGCATGAACCCTCCTGACCCTCGCACCACTTCCTTCGACCCACAGATTCTTCAACAAGAAACAAACCAAGCTAATTCAATCCCTAACCCGTCACCCCCTTCAGCTTTCCCCTCTTTCAACTCTGTTATATGTGAACATGACATCGCCACTATAAAAAGCTATCTCAAACGCACGGCTCACTCAGACTCCACTGGCGCTGACCAAATTACATACTCAATCATTCAAGACATCGACAACGACCGCCTTGCCTCATTCTTCGACCGTGCCTTCCAACTCAATGAATTTCCCACATCGTGGCTCGTGTCACTCATAGTTGCAGTACCCAAACCAGGGAAGGATTCAGCAGACCCCAACAACTACCGTGCAATTGCCTTGGAAAGCTGCATCCTCAAATTTGCCTCTCTCCTGCTACATCTCAAACTTAGCGAGGCTCTGGAGGAAGCTCACATTCTCCCAGCATCCCAAAACGGGTTTAGGGCTGGTTATTGTACGAACAACAACGTGTTCATCCTACGCACACTGATTGAGAAAGCAAAATCCCTAGGCGATCCCCTTTATGTCGCCTTTGTGGACATCTCGAACGCTTTCCCCTCAATGAACCAGAGCAGCTTATGGAATAAGCTGGCTGATCATCAGCTCACCGGCAAATACTTCGACTGGCTCCGGTCCCTCTACAACCAGATGACATATATCATCACCCACAACGGGGACATTTCCGATTGCTTCCAGGCCATGTGTGGGGTGCTGATGGGTGACCCTTCCTCTCCCACTTTATGGAACATTTTCCTCTCGACGTTCAACCTTGTTCAGGACCCCAATGACCTCGACCTGCTGGGTATTGTGATATCCCATCTCGAACATGCCGACAATATCGCCCTGATCTCACGCTCTGCACACGGCCTACAGTCCCATTTGAGGGGCTTCGAACTCTACTGTCATTCCAACAACCTCACGATCAGCGCTGGCAAATCCTGGGTCATGGTCTTTGGCCGCCTGCCTTCACCGCTGCCCATTCTCCTCCTGGGTGGTGAAGCCCTGTCGTTCCGAGATTCGGTACGCTACGTCGGTGCTCATCTCCAATCCACACACCGTCACCTACTCGCGGCACACTACACGGTCAAGCGCGATTCGGCATTCACCGCTGCGGGTGGCATCGCGGGATGCGATCTCCTCATTGGACACCAACGGCTTGACCCTCCAATAGCCAAACAACTCTACTCTGCTCTGGTGGACTGCCATCTCATCAATGGCTGCGAAATTGCAATCGACACCGACGCTCACCTATTATCCATGCTCGAACAAGTCCAACTGCTGTTTCTCCGCCGCATGCTGGGTCTATCCCGTCGTTCCATCCTTGCACCTCTCTTCAAAGAGACTGGTATCATGCCCATACGTACCCGTCGTGTCATTCTTGCCCTTTGCTACCTCATTTACCTCCTAAAACTCGGACCTGAGCACTATGCTCACCTTGCACTGCAGGAGAACTTCAACCTTCGAAACTCCGGCTTGAAATGCTGGCTCTCAGACGTCGACTGGGCAATTCGCCACCTCCCCTCTTCCACTCTCTCCCTCCCCCCATCAGCACTACTATCCGAGACATCACTCCTCTTACTCATCAATTCCATCTCCAAGGAGTCCGACACTTATCTCCAATTCCAAGTAGACTCCAGCCATCGTCTGGCGTTACTCCACGGCCGTCGTGAACCGCAGAAAGAGGGCCCATCGAAATACGTTGCTCGGACGCTCCATCATTACCTCATCCACATCCGAAACCATTCCCACCGCCGTTCACTCACCAGACTACTGTGTGGGGACATGGTTCCCCTCACTTTCCGGTCATCGCCAGCAAGAATTGATCCCTTGCTACCAACAGAGGTGCCCACAAAACAGTGCCGGTCATGTCAGTCACCTTTCCACCCAGAATCCCCTCAACACATCTTCCTCCAATGTGCAGCAGACCACACAATTGTTGGCCTGCGGACTGCCTTTCTTGACGATATATCGCCCTCATTCCCTCTTCCTCGTAATCGCCTATTCTCAAACTCAGAAGCTCTCCACTATCTCAAGCACTTCATCTTCAATGCGTCCTCCACCTCTCGTACTGCATGCTTCATCCACGAGGCTGCTGTACACTGGTCATCTCTGCATCCTTCTCTCCCTCCTGCCGAACAGAACGATGACCACCCCGCGAACGGAAGTGTGGGTGACGACTCAACATAGCCTGATCCCGATTGCTCCTGCCCGCTGTCACTCTTCTACATTGAAATTTCGACGTTCTCATCGTGCACATTACTACCTTCGTGTAACTGAGAGGACCGTTCTCGTATTTATGCTCTCTGTGATACTCTCTCCTGTTCTCAAGCTTTTTCGTACACTCATTCTCGTACCCGTGCTCTATCTATGAGAACTCTATTGATGAATACTCTATCTCATAGACTCTTTACTCTCTCGTACTCGTATTCTTGCTTGACTTTTTCTTGTTTCTCTCTCGTACTCGTACTCTTGCTTGTCTTCGTTTGGCACTCTCTCACTCGTGCGCGGTACGTCGGCAGTAGTCTACCTTCCTCTCTGCGGGTTGAGCTCGCTGTTGTTGTCCTACCGTAACCGGCTGTTCCGAGACGGGACCCCGTCTTCTGAGACGGTGCCGTGTATTAATCTATCTATCTATCTACATTTACACCACTCCCTTAGTGCAGATCATTATCTCAATGTGAATGTCTTTACTCGAAAATTAGGGCAATAGATAAGTCAAGAACATATACAACTATATCATCCTAAAGTGAGGGCACAATGGTATTGGTTCAATGGCGTAGTGGTTATCGCATCTGTCTTACACTTCTCAAAACCGTTACACTTTGCACAGAAGGTCTCCGGTTCGATCCCGGGTTGAATCATGTGTGTTTTTTGCTTCTGTGCGCGTACAGTCGTTGCAACATCTGATACTAATAGCAAAAGGTAAAGAATTACAGATTTCTGAAGGGTTATTGCTGCCTGCAAGGCTCCAACTTCATTTGCCACTAATTGCCACTACATAAATTCCATTTACAGCTCTTTCCATTTACAACACCTTGCACTAATTGTATGAGACTCGCGCTCTACTAGTACTGGTTGACCTAAGGAAGCAATTATTCGCTGACCGGAGGTGTCTGACAGTTCTTTCGCACTGCTTTGAAGGCTTAAGATCCTGACACCTTGATAACATGCCTGCCACATAATCCTAATGGCAAGAACGGGACGAGCAAGTAGTGCGGGAAGAAGTACAACGAGGAGAAGGCTAGAAGACGGAAGGCCGATCCGAATCACTAATTCGATTATGAATATCCACGTGAGCTGTCAACGAACCTTCCATGACACCATTATTTTCTTCGGGTGACCTTCTTAAAAGGCTCAGTCATCCTTATCCCAGTACTACCACAATCTCGTTGTAAAATCTGAACGTCCACCATATCCCACTCAAATTTCGAGCCTCTGGAAGCATCGTCCTCAAAACCATCAAAGAATCAATTGAAGATAATGGCTGTTCAAGAACTTGTTAACGTGAGTGTCCTTCCGCTACAGGTAGGATGCGCTTCGTGGCTCATAATCATTTCTATCTCTGTTTCTCCCCCTTCCGCTATATCGGAATCGCTCTGATGCCATCGGCCATATATCGGAAATTGACATATAACGCTCGCTACTATACATCCACCAACTCTTCCTTGACATATGCTCTTAGTCCTCCATCGACGAGAACACTGTCACGATCTTCTCCAAGAGCTGGTGCCCCTACTGCAGAGCTGCCAAGTCACTTTTCGAGAAAGAGTATCCGGATGTGCCCACAAAGATTTTCGAGTACGTGTTTGGTCCACCTCATAGTCTTTCCCTTTCGTTTCGTCATTATCGCGTCACCTTCGTTATCCGTTACTCACTTTCATCATTTTTCCGCCGTCTCTCTTATTTGTTCGCGTCGTTAATCGTGTGCTTATATACGTTCACGTTCTTAGGTTAGATGAAATGGAAGAAGGCGCTGAGATCCAATCATATCTCGCTCAGAAGACCGGCCAACGAACTGTCCCGAATATTTTTGTCAGTGAGTAGCTATCACTTTCATGCACGGAGACATTCTCTGATAGCTCTTGTTATTTTTTTCTAGACAAGCAGCACATTGGTGGTATGACTATTCTACACTGTCTACTGCCCGAACTTCTCCCTTACCTTGTTTCCTCCTCCAGGTAACGACGCCACCCAAGCCGCATTCAGAAGTGGCAAGCTCCAGACTCTCATCGCCGCGTAAGCTCCCGTCTCGGTCCACCCTCTATGAGCATGAGAAGAGCTGCTGTCCTTCGTTGTAGTCGTCCAGCCAATCTAGCGCGGCTGTAGGTTTAAGTACAGGGAATTGTTTTTAGAGAGAAGGTAATAACGATGTTGTATAAATTCAAGGTTCAAAGAAGTTTGGTGTGTATGTGGAATATAATTCATGTGTTCTCAACAACAAAGTCTATAAGGAATTTTACCCGCACTTTCCCCTTGCTAAGAGCGTTTTACGGGTCTCGCCGGCGACATGCGGAGAGAAGTCGAGGCGTTTGAAACACTCAAGAGGTCAAGGGCTTTAGCCTTTCACTTGCACTAGCGGCAAAATCCATGGATATCGTCCTCTCTTATGCATACTCCTACAAGACGATCATCGATTGGGGAGCCTATTTACTGTCCGAGAAACTGTCGAACGAAAATCAGCAAGTGTTAAATTCGCACCGAATTCCTCTTGAGCTCGAAGCCATCCATCAGAACCTCGCATCAACATTAATGCAATAATTCCTTCCGCTCAATAAACATTCCTGTGGATGAGATTCTCGACTACTATTCAGGCGAAATGGCGACCTTTTGGACGAAAGAGGTCACAAAGTATGATATTAATGTGAAACTTGTCTACCTCTACCCGACCATATAATATTCAGGAAATGCTCTCATGCCAAATGTCTTCCGCTTGGCGAACCTCTATTGCTATGAAGCATTATTGGTCAAAACTACTTTCCTGTAACCCCTCTTTACTATCTGGGATGGTACATTCCAGCCGATGACCTTCGCGACTAGCTCCTTCTCACATGCCTACGACTCTTCCAAGCTCGAGCCCAAGGATCGGCTCCACTTTGAAGGGCAGAGCTCTATATCATCTGTGCTTCAATAGCTTCAACCTCAGGTAATACTCCGTACGCGCGAACGGCAGCTTCAGACCCTACATAACTAATTGATTTCCATCCTGGACAGGGAATGCTCTCATGGCAAATTCCTTCCGCTCAATGAACCTCCATTGCGACAAGGGGTCTTTGATTTGACCTGCTTCCACGTAACACCTATGTACTACCTGGGATGGTGCATTTCCGCGGATGACTATCGACTACTACCCTGAAGCTCACGCCAGAATTCCGGACTTCTACATAGTCAAAAGAGGTTACTGTACCTTGGATCAGAGACTACGAACACAAATACAAGTGCAATATACCGTGCGTCTGACGACCCATAACCGAGATCTTTGACCAGCTGACTCCCCCCGCACCCAGCCATTACTATTTCCGACCCGAATTGCCATATGTTACTGGAACACAGCAACTGCATGCTTTACTTGTAATCACCAGCCAACGGTGCCCAGGAATTCATTAATATCAGTCGGAACGAACAGTACATCGAAGATGCCACTCAAATTGGTCATGTCAAAGTTTTCTTCGGTGAAATCAAGTGGGTGAGTTGCAGTTTTCCACCCTGTGTGTGCCATATATAGTCAAATCGCTTCAAAAACCAAGCATCCTGTGTGAGAAACTGATAAACAGGTGGAACAATGTGTATTTCGGTATACTCACGAATTCACTGCGAGTGGGTATACGTTCTATAGGGTACATAGACGGTGCACCAAAATCTATCGGGTAGATGTTCATATCTGCATCAACTAGAAAATTTCCTGAGGAAAAGTCACTGAGACAAGTTAAGGGCTTTTGCCAAACTTGGAAGGGTAGAAAGACTGGTCTTACACATGAACATAACCAGTTACCTGGATGAGTTCGTAATCAAAGTCCGCGATATTTTTGAAGACTTTGTCTACCATTTCCTGCCTCTGACCCCCCTCCTCCTGCCACTGTTTTGTACCCTTCAGCGGCATTCCAGGGACTTTGCGCATGACAACGAGGCCACTCTTTCTAGGGGGATCTTTAAACTTCACAAAGCCACTGGTAACAAACGTAGGTGTTTGTCCTTTGGCTGTCTGAAATTCTGCGAATTTCCGAAGGGCAAAGACTTCACATGAAGAACCCTCCCAATTGTAATCTACCAATTTCAAGACTGTTTCATCTCCCAAAATCGACTTGAACTCGCTGACTTCATGCGGTAGAGTGAAGATACCCAAGTTGGTTTTTCCAGAGTTCCCTGGGACCATCGACTTTGCTTTGAGCATCTTCCGCGTGAAGTCAGTTGCTACAGAGCCACGGAACATGCCGTTATCATTGCTAAACCCTCCGTGCTATAGAAAAGCAATGACTCTTACCAAAAACTTCGGTATTCTTGTCACATGATTCTCCACACTCCCAGCGCTTTTCCGGATTTTTCGGGTCAAGGTCAATCTTCTTCAACCAAGGGGCATGCTACGTTGATGGAACTTCATTCACTGAAACTGGGAGAGCTCTAGTGGACACGTACCGTTTGATCTAACAGTGGCCACCATAGATCTTTCTTTGGAGGGTTGATAACTCCTAATGGCACAGGTGCAGCTGCTTTCAGTTTCGAGGGGTCTGTCGGCATGGCGTGAACAACCACAAGCAGGACAATCGCTCCGATGAAAGACTGCGACAAGATGGTGTGCAAGCACATCATAGTATATGAGAGATTGTGTACACTGCGGGGATGAAGGACTTTTCTCATGAAGAATAGGCTGAAATTTCTGAGAATTTTGTGAAAAATTGTAGCTGAGATTATTTTGGAACAATCTGCCAAAGATTAGGCTGAAATTAATACAGGAATATTCAAAATAATTGCGTTTCCTGCCATGTTCATGATTGTTTCATGGCGAAAATTTTGAAAAGTCTCAGCAAACTCTGGAAGAGAATTTTTGGAGAATTTTGTACCTAATCTCTTCATATTCACTACAACATTAGGGCTTCATCCCCGCAGTGGTAACAATAAAGAGTTGCTTGCAGGGCCAAGTTTCTGACCAGCAGAAGTTTTCTTGAAATTCAGAAGGGAGAAGTCGCAGGTTAGAGGGAGCTACCAGGAGCTACCAGAACGACAGAAACAAATTGGTTAGGGCTGCTATTTATGCGAATTTGGTAGGATCAGGTTATCATTCAATACTACTTTCTTATCTTAAAAACATTGCCGATCCATCAGCTGAGTTCTTTCGTTGTCCAAGGTAATCATTTCACTTATAGTACCACCATCGAGCTCTTCTCGAGTGGCGTATTCAAAGAAGAAAAAGTACCACTATCGAGACAGGCTCCAGTGGCGTATTCAACCCTTGATATGCGGGGTGTCTAGTTAAACTTATACAATTACTTTATTGAATTAGTCAGCGCTTAATGTTCAATGCTCCACGTTGAAATGATCCTCTACCCTCTCATCACCGTCACTGTGCGATAGGTTGACTCGAGGGCGACTTTAATGTGTACTGCCCACCTCAAAGCTGGGTACGGCCTGCAATATGGCGCGGCGCGTCCGGTTCCATCTTAAAGAAGTCTAAGGGCTTACTCTTGTCATGCACTGGCACTAAACCACGACACGGTAACCCCCCTTCATTCCACTCAAGCAACGTCCCCGAACCTCCTTCCTCTATCAGTGACACGCCTAAATTTTGGCTAGACGTCTATGCTGTGAATTGTGACATTTTCACGTATAGATTTGTATCGAGAGGACTGTAATTAAGACCCAGATTGACAGTCAAAGTCAATACTGAATCAGTCTAATAAGTTGAAGGGACCATATACCCATACTGCCACAAGTTGGTTAGTTTACCCATCCCCGATACTACCTTCGGATAGCAGTCTACCTGTTTGTCAAGCAGGATTATACCAGACTCGGACTACATCCGAAGGATGACCATTCACGTATGACATACCAAGGGTATTCTTATTGGACCTTACACTGGCAGGAGTTTGGAAGAACTTACTCAAGTGACCATGAACCGAGGATTGACTCGAAATGACTTTCTAGAACTCAGGAATTAGCAAATACTCCTTCTAGAACGAGATCATGCATTAATCTAAAAGACTGCGATTTAGTCTAATAGACCAATCAAGTTGCATGGTTGAGGAAAATGACTAGAAGAACAATCAAAAGACTGCGAGGCTCCGAAGACATATCAAATGAATGTCAAAAGAGTCCTGACGTAGAAAATAATGAAGAATGCAATTAAATGAATACTATGCGTAACTCCCTTGATAGAGTATAGGCACAATGGGTGTCTATTGAAAGAGAGAAGCAATTAGTTTAATCCAGATGAATCGGATTGATAGGATTAGAATCGAGGAGAGCTGATTTGCCTCCGGACGAGGTGACAAACGATCGAAGTAAGTGTTGAACAGCAATGACAGTTGAACACTATTCGAGTCATTCTCTAAAAACAATTAAATTAAATGAATATCGAAGTACCTACCTATGTTTGGAGGTATACTAGAATCTTGGAACCAATATGGGCCAAATAAGGACATGTAGATTCAAATTAAATGGTATCTGACCGAGTGTAGAAGTTTCCTTACGGTTCCGAACGTTTATTGTTTCAAATTAATTGTACTGCGCGACTCTATATTCTGTATGTATAAATAGCGATCCGATGTATCTGGAATACAAGTGATTTTGGGACGACGTTGCAGTGCTAATCCGTAAAAAGGAAAGACACACTCCCGCCAGACTGAAGCCTCTTCGCTAGCAGCCATTCGGGCCCGGCACTTGTGAGTATAGGAACGTTGTGTTCTGCTCCCTGTGACTGCGAGAAGTATATCCAGTTGTTGGGTATCCTTCGAACTTAGGATTAGTTGTTGGTCTTAAGGGCAAATCACGCTGTGTGGTTGTGCCAGCACATAGTTCTAGCCCTCCGTAGGGGTCTGTGTGTTTTGGTTTTAATTTACTTTGATTCAAACCCCAATTCTTGATATACCCAAATCAATACAAACCAAAGCACAAATCGTGCTGAATCTACCTTGATCAAAGGAATATATCGAATCCTCAGAACGATTCAAATTGATTGATCAAAGCTTCTTACTTAGCTCTCAAAGCTTTGCGGAACCTTTGCCAACGCTACCCCTTGCTATTAAATAAATTTGATAGCAGTGAACTCGCATATTGTGTATTAGATTGGTTGGTTGGAGTGCCCATTAGATTCCTTCCTTTCTCTTTCACACAAAACGAGGCAAGCTCGTTATCGGGAACCTCCCCTTCCTCTCTTGAGAACCTCCTGACGCCACTTCCATCCTCAAAACCGCCACCCGAGCTCAATACCTCCACAACCACTACTGCCTGACAGACCCGGGAACTCGCCCACGCATCCATCAGACTGGCCTCATGTATTCTAGATCATCCCCATTAAATACTCACTTCACACAATGCTCCCCTGGCCCTTTCATGTTATCTATATAAGTACCCTTATGTCCTAAAGATCCCCAGCTTGGTATATTTTGAACACACACCCTTTACATAGGTCCAGTCCCTGTCCCTTTGTACCTGCTAACCGTACGGAATTCTCTTTACTCTCTGTTTCTTTATCTCTGTTTCTCCTACTCTTGTCTACTGTCTTGACAATCGTCTATACGATCCAATACACACTTTTACTTCACGTCTAAGCAATCCGAGTGAGTCTCCGAGCTCCCTCGAACAATACTAAAGCTCCCCAACGCCTAACGCCTTGGTGAGCTAACCTCCCCAAAACCTCCTCGAGCTTCCCTATTGCTCCACAAGCTTCGGGACCTCGATCTAAGTAACGTCGAAGCTACTTCCTACGTCGAACCACGTATCGCTTCTCCGTTACAACCTCCCACACTCGAGGACGTCCATCCTCGAGCCCAGTCCCCGGGAACCTACCCTCCCGGGCGTATATCTACTCAGGAGCTTAGACACTCCAGAGCCATCTCCAATACGGCCTATTCGGCCCTACATTGACATTCTAGCGAGTACAACTCCTACTACGCAATACTACTAGGTTCCATACATCTATCTTCCCTACCTACGCCTTAGGGACCTCCTCCAAGGTCACATCTCTCCATCTTATCAACTACTAGGTCATTCCTGTCCTTGGTCGCGGTTCCCGTAGCTCCCTTCGAGCTCCAGCCTGCTCCTAGCACGCTACAACATAATGTCTATACCAAACCTACCCTAATACCTATTCTGACCCAGGTCTTACAACTCTGCACTGGGACCATATCATACTCCCTTCATACTTCCCTTGTCCCTTTGCCCCACAGCTCATGACTTCCCTACACTGAAGGGGGGGAATTCTCTGTTACCTGTCGCACCTTTCGGCCAAAGGATTTGAGTCATGTCAGGAAAAAGTGGATGTTTCATGGTGAGTTTGCATGAGCCGCAATTTCCAATGTCCATGACAAAAATTTTCTTCACTTGCATTGCCTTCGCTCTCCCTTCCTTCACTTAAACTGACAAATTCTGAATGCGAGATAGTGCCATGGGCGCAAGGGGTGCAAGAGCAGCCGGAGTACCTGAAGACAAGATAGGTGGGGAGGGCGAGGCTGCGATGCTTTTGGGAGGGGAAGGATCCATGGTGCTAATGGAATTGAGACCGAAGACAGGCGCCGCATACTGGGGTGAGCACTACACCCTCTCAACATGTGCCTACAGCATCTCCGGCGCTGCCACCCTCTGTACCACTGGGGCGTCAATTGGAGCTGTTGATCCCAACTACGAATACCTGTACGCTGCAGCGCCAGTCCAGTTGGACTTTTTCCACGGCGACCACATCATCCAAAGGCAAGGAATCAACAGAGGCACGCCCTGAAGCTGGTTCCAGCATGTTATCTGTGGTTGAGCCTGCAGAAAAAGAGGCATTTGACCATCTCAGTCTTACCCCTCCTCCTCCCTCCGAAACAGCAACCCAAGCACGTAATCAGACTAATGACAACATTACCCATCTCACAGTTGTTGTTCATCACCTGAAACAGAATACTGAGAGTGAACAACGAATTGTCATCAAAGGTATCCAGGATTTAGCAGCGGTCCAGGCCTCCCTTCAAGAGACCCTTGATAAGCAATTGACTGAGTCTGTGATGCAAGATGTCCAAGTACCACACACTCCATTGATGCCCCCCACTCTGGCTGTTTTTGATAAATGGAAGGTATTCGTGAACACTCCAACACTACAACCCTCCTTCAGCTACAGATGGGCGAAGTTCGTGATCGGGTTCCTGATTTGGAGAAACAGATTGCGGAGCTCCGTGGACGCCTATCTCAGGCGACAAATAACCCTCCCCTGCAACCCCTCCCTTCTCTTGCCTCCAGTGTGGCCCCCCCATCCTCACTTTTTGCATCGCCCTATTTGTCTGCTCATAAGCATGCTTCAGTCGGTCTGACCCAGCCTGGGGCAAAATGGTTCCACCATGACCCTACCTATACTGATGTTCTGGTAGAAGGTGTCAAGGCCGATGAGGGGACCTCCAGCTTAGTAAAAAAGATTTTGAATGCAGCAGACACGGCCTTTCCTACTGTGATTGCAGGATATCGTATGAATGACCACAGCCTACCTCCTCATGTTGTTATCTGCTTCAAGACTGCGGACTCTGCATCACAGTTTGTGTGGATTGCCACTGAGCGCTGCCCAGGGAGCCTCTGAGGCTGTCGTTTCACACTCATTCAGTGTCCCCCTGTCCAGTCTACACACTCCTATGAGTTTCTACAGCCTAAGAGTAATGGGACTGGCAATGCAAGCATAAGGGCTCCTGGATTTGGCATGTCGGATGCCATCACTGCGCTAGGACCTAGGCCTATGGGATGGTGAGGATTATGATGCATGTTTCAATGTCCTCTGCCCTTACCATCTAAAAATGTAGTTACAAGCACAGTTCAACTGATACCAATACTACTACCTCTTCTTCTCTTATTACCTTCCCGCAGTCGTAAGCGGTCATTTTCATTTCTGCACAAAGGTATATCGCAAGCTAATTAGTTGAAGTATTAACATAGTTGCTTGGAATATACATGGCCATCTTATTTTGAAGCTACATAACCCTGCCTTTCTCAAGTATATCACAACTTTTGATATCATTGTCGTTGAAGAAACCTGGCTCAGGCCAGGACAAGAAGACTCTCTCCCCCTTCCTGAAGGCTATGACATTATATCCTCTCCACGTCCCGACTGTCATGCACTGAAGCGGGCTGGAGGTGGTGTTGCTGTGATTTTTCACTCGAGTTTAGCTATTGAAGTCTGTTCAGATCTATGTGCTCCTAATGTAGTAGTGGTGGAAACTGCTAACGAGCTTGCCTCGTTTTTGTGTGAAAGAGAAAGGAAGGAATCTAATGGGCACTCCAACCAACCAATCTAATACACAATATGTGAGTTCACTGCTATCAAATTTATTTAATAGCAAGGGGTAGCGTTGGCAAAGGTTCCGCAAAGCTTTGAGAGCTAAGTACAAAGCTTCGATCAATCAATTTGAATCGTTCTAAGGATTCGGTATATTCCTTTGATTAAGGTAGATTCAGCACGATTTGTGCTTTGATTGTGTTGATATGGGTATATCAAGAATCGGGGGTTTGAATCAAAGTAAATTAAAATCGAAACACACAGACCCCTACGGAGGGCTAGAACTATGTGCTGGCACAACCACACAGCGTGATTTGCCCTTAAGACCAACAACTGATCCTAAGTTTGAAGAATACCCAACAACTGGATATACTTCTCGCAGTCACAAGGAGCAGAACACGACATTCCTATACTCACAAGTGCGGGGCCTGAATGGCTGCTAGCGAAGAGGTTTCAGTCTGGCGGGAGTGTGTCTTTCCTTTTTACGGATTAGCACTGCAACGTTGTCCCAACATCACTTGTATTCCAGATACATCAGATCGCTATTTATACATACAGAATATAGAGTCGCACAGTACAATTAATTTAATATAATAAACGTTCGCAACCGCAAGGAAACTTCTACAATCGGTCAGAGACCATTTAATTTAAATCTTCATGCCCTTATTTGGTCCATAATGGTCCCAAGATTCTAGTATACCTCCATACATAGGTAGGTATTTCGATGTTCATTTAATTTAATTGTTTTTAGAGAATGACTCGAATAGTGTTCAACTGTCATTGCTGTTCAACACTTACTTCGATCGTTTGTCACCTCGTCCGGAGGCAAATCAGCTCTCCTCGATTCTAATCCTATCAATCCGATTCATCTGGATTAAACTAATTGCTTCTCTCTTTCAATAGACACCCATTGTGCCTATACTCTATCAAGGGAGTTACGCATAGTATTCATTTAATTGCATTCTTCATTATTTTCTACGTCAGGACTCTTTTGACATTCATTTGATATGTCTTCGGAGCCTCGCAGTCTTTTGATTGTTCTTCTAGTCATTTTCCTCAACCATGCAACTTGATTGGTCTATTAGACTAAATCGCAGTCTTTTAGATTAATGCATGATCTCGTTCTAGAAGGAGTATTTGCTAATTCCTGAGTTCTAGAAAGTCATTTCAAGTCAATCCTCGGCTCATGGTCACTTGAGTAAGTTCTTCCAAACCCCTGCCAGTGTAAGGTCCAATAAGAATACCCTTGGTATGCCATACGTGAATGGTTATCCTTTGGATGTAGTCCGAGTCTAGTATAATCCTGCTTGACAAACAGGTAGACTTTTATCCGAAGGTAGTATCGGGGATGGGTAAACTAACCAACTTGTGGTAGTATGGGTATATGGTCCCTTCAACTTATTAGACTGATTCAGTATTGACTTTGACTGTCAATCTGGGTCTTAATTACAGTCCTCTCGATACAAATCTATACGTGAAAATGTCACAATTCACAGCATAGACGTCTAGCCAAAATTTAGGCATGTCACCGCTGACTACCGCATTATTGGTGGGTACCTGCTACCTTCAGGCTCATACTATGCCGAATGGTCTGAGGTGGATCCGAAAGAGTCCATGGCAAGTATCATCACACGATGTGCCTCCAGTCCAAAGCCTGTTATGGTTTTCACTGACTTGAATGGTTGTATCGGAGACCGCGTCAGTAGAGTGGACAGCCCGCCACGATTTTCCTCCGATACTATCTCAAATGCAAGGGGGACCTGGATCTTACAGCTCTGCTCTGATAACGGCCTCCATGTTCTCAATGGAACCTCATTTGAATCTACCCAACCAATGGGTGCCTCTGTGATTGACTATGTTTTGGCATCAAAGCCTGCACTCATTAGCCTTATGGAAGGTGCTCTGAAAGTGTCATGATCTCCACTATCAGACCATGCAGCACTTGAGCTAACTATCCCATACCACCCTCCTGCTGCCCCTGTACCGGTCCTCCAGTCTGTTATGCTGACTCACCATCAAATCTCACCACTGCTCTCTCCCACTAACTTGGATCTAATGGTTCAGGATGCTCTTCATTCAACCCGTACAACTGCCGAGGCCATTGACGCTCTGTATGGTTCAGTTTATGCAGATAATGGAGGCATAGTGGTCTACCTGACTGCTTCATCCTGGTGAGATGATATGGGTTCCCCTCAGGCTGCGTTCTCAGTTTTTTGGGGTGAAAATAGTGAAAACAATGTCAGCTTCCGAATCCAGATTGTTCTCAAGCCTACGATCAATTGTGCTCTTCTATGTGCCATGATACCGGCACTACAAATAGCTAATCACCTCTCTGAACGTACACTACACATCAATGTCACCTCAGAATACCTTGTGCGATCCCTGTGCTATTGGGCTGCAGATAATGCTGAACATGCCTGGGACTGCACTCATAGTGATATTCTCAAGGTTGCTGTATCACACCTTTGCACCCATGTTGCCGCCGTCGAATTCCATGTGATCCCTACCAGGGGCAATGGCCACTTACAACAAGCAAAAGACATTGCCTACAAAACAGTCAGAGCTGTAAATGCTAACGTCTGGTCGCTACTAGCTCCACATCCACTACCTCACCCGCAACACTTGGTGCAATCCATACCGAATGTGAGGAAAGTGTCAACACGATTCCCAGAGCATGTACCCCCCCAGCTACAGACAGCTGTTGGGCCGAATGATCCAGATCATGAGGACAAAGACTGTATACCTCGAGAGTCTCACAGAGGGAGAGCCCATGAGCATGAACAGCGTCGCGGTAATCTAGTCAAGCTCATCAACTGTGAAACTGTTCTCTCTTTCTGGTCCTGTATTCGGGAATGGACTGATGCAAAGAAACGTCCTGTCTTTGTTTCTGCTCAGCAACTCAGCACAGTTTTTGAAACGCGTCTTAACCCTCTACCCCATCCCCCTGCCTACTTTGACAGGGATGTGTCATGCCTTGCTTCTCCAGACCTTTTCCTTTCCTTTCCAGAGCTCCGGTTCATCACTTATACATGTTTCCGATATTCTATGCACCATCCTTACGATCTTCACAATACATATTACCTGTCACTCCAGTAGCCATATGACATATGTACCTGACAGCCTCATGTACAGTATATAGGCTGGGGACTCCCCTCGGAGCTCCCCAGCATGTTATTGTCAAATCTTACCTGGAAACTCTTCCTACCTGGCTTGGTCCCTTTAGTACAGTCTACTAGTACTTGCTAACAGGGCCTGACACGTCTCAACTGTCATATATTTCCTCATTATCTGTTTCCTTCATCTCTGTCTCACCTCAACTCTATTTCTCCTCTCTGTTTCCCATCTCTGGCCTCTTTCTGTCAATCCTCATATTGTCTATGCCTCTCCTTCGACTCACCATCTACGTCGAGGCTCTACAATTCATCCTTCATCCTTCGGAACCTCCCATTAGGTTCCCAATTCCGCTTCATTGCTCCCTAAGCTCCCCACAGCTTCCCACTCGTATTGGCTACACCTCCCCTCCACATTGAAGGGGTGGTTACGCGTTACGTTCTACACCTCTAGGACCCACTATTAGGTCTACCCAAGCTCCACGACTACCTCTGGTTAGGCTCCCCTCACCAGTATCGGCACTTCCCATACCTCCTTGTACGGCCTAGGCAGCTACCGCATTCGCTTAGGCCCAGTCTGGGTAAGACCAGAGCAGGCCTTCTGTGCCAGGGCCTCACAGGATGTTAGGCAGTTGAACACCCTGCTTTCGAGTGCCATCCCACGTCAGACAACAGATCATACTGCCTCGCGCTTCTTCTTTAGGTCAATCACTGATGATGATGTTGCACTGTGCAAGAAAAAGCTTTGTGGTCGCAGCTCAAAGAGTGCGCAAGGTATTGATAGAGTATCTTATCGTCAAATAGAGAGAATACCGAATACCACTTTGGCTGCACTATTCAACTGATGCATCTTTGACCTCAACGCTCCTCAACAGTGGTCCACAACAGTTTTGGTTGGCATTCTGAAAGTTGGCCTCAATGCTAAAGAGCCAGATAGCTATTGTATCATTGGTTTGGAATCATGTCTCCTTAAGATGCTCACACTCATTATCGATCACCGCGTACGTGCATGGGCAGAGGAAGCCAAGATCCTGCCTAACTCTCAGAATGGGTTTTGAGAAGGATATTGAACTCATAACAACTCTTTCATCCTCAGATGTGCTATAGAGACTGCGTGGGCTAATGACAAGCCTCTCTATGTTGCCTTTGTTGACCTGAAAAATGCATTTCCGTCAACAGACATCCCTACCCTTTGGAGGAAACTCTTTAACAGGGGGATGTCTGGACCTCTGTTTGACTAGCTCCGACTCCTGTACGCTCGCATGACATATGTTGTACATCATGGAGATGAGGTTACGGCTGTGTTCCGCAGTCTTATAGGTGTCCTCACAGGGGATACATTATCGCCTATGCTGTGGAACATATACTTCTCTGACATACACATCACAGTCTATGCCAATGATGTCTACCTCAATGGCAACCCCGTTTCACACGTTGAACAGGCAGATGATGTTGCTATTTGGTCAACTTCGCCTGAGAGGCTACAGGATAAGCTCAACCACTTCTTTTGCTGGTGTCAGCTGAACTCAATGGTCATCAGTGTCAAGAAGACCAAATGGATGCTCTTTGGTCCTCTCCCACCGCTCTTGCCTATCTTCCTTATTGACAGCAAGCGGATTGAACTTGTTCCCTCATACAAATATGTTGGACTCAACTTCACCTCTGTGCACAGATATATCCTGCAAGCCATATACAATATCAAGGCTGGAAAGGCCCATAACGTTACCCGTGCCACATTTGCCCTTGAGCCTGCTATAGGCTGCCTGCCCCCACAGGAAGGTATAACTCTCTACATGGCTCGCGTTGACCTACACCTTATCTTTGGATGTGAAGTTGTGCTTGACATTGACCTTAACCTGCTGGAGGACCTGGAGAATGTCCAACACCTCTCCCTGCGACGCTTACTAGGAGTTAACCGGCAGTCAACTTTAGCTTTCCTATTCACAGAATTGGATATTGTTAAACACGGCTATGCTGTTCACACATCACTAATACAGTCATGTGTTATCTTAGTCTATGCTGAGTATACACTGACATCATATACCATATGCGGATTCCTCAGTACTTCCTTATGTAATACTGTCATGCATTTATGTATATAAGTAGCTATGTCCTGTACTGGAATCCAACTCGCTTCTCTCTCATCGTTATTGCTTCACTGAGACACTAAGCTCTACTACCAGGTATGGTGCTGGAGAGTGTTACCACTATGCACCCCTTGCCTGCTCAACAGGTATTGAGCCTATCAGGTACCGGTGCTTACCTGCATTCCCTTCTCAGTCTCCAAGGTCACTGGCTGGTAACTGATGCATTAGCACATTCATTCGATCTC